>OZ007569.1:35255742-35280742 GCA_963931925.1 Onchidella celtica
AAGAGGTGGAGAGAGAGAGACATGCACACACACACACACACACTCACACCCATACTCACAAAGAAAGGAGAGAGCAGAGAGAGAGAGAGAGAGAAACAGGAGAGAGAGAAAGAGAGAGAAAGAAAGAGAGAGAGAGAGAGAAAGAAAGAAAGACAGAGAGAGAGAGAAAGAAAGAAAGAAAGAGAGAGAGAGAGAGAGAGAGAGAGAGAGAGACAGAGAGGGAGAGAGAGAGAGAGAGGTTACTATCGCAATTGGTCTAGGGTCCTCTTTGTGGAGACAGACGCTCTATAAATATACTCCTATTACTGTATATTACTATTTTTAAGCAAAAGCAAAACAAACTGGTGAAACGGAGCCAAATTCCCGAGGCCACCTCTCCAAAGGAGAAAAAAGTTGATGGAACTTTAGATTTGCCGATGAAATAAAAATAAAATATTCTCAATAAAATACACTCACACCACCGTGTGTGGCGGCATTTCTAAACCACCACAGCAACAACAAACTAGCCAAAAAAACAAGAACAGCAAACGGTGAGGTAAACATTTCTGCAGTACTCCGAGGTCAACAGCCACTTTCAAGTAAGAGAGGGATGATTCTGCAGACCTGTTTCCCCAGTTTAAAACTGGAGTCAGTCAGTGTGACTACTGGCTGCTGCCAGAAAATGTCGCCGGGGATAAAGAGCTTTCACTACCATTAACGTACTGTCACAGAGGTGATCAGTTCTCATCAGTTTCTCTTTTTTAGCTCCTATTGAAGGTATTTCAAGTGACAAACAGGGGAGACGGAAAGAGGGAGAGAGAATTTGGGGAGAGAAAGAGAGAGAGAAAGTGAGAGAGGAAAAGAAAGAGAGAAGGATGAAAAAACGGAATGAGAGAGGTAAAAGGGAGGAGGATAGAGATAGAGAGGGAAAACAGAAAGAGCAAGAGAGAGAGAGAGGGAGGGAAATGGAGAGAGGGAAAGAGAAAGAGGGGGAGAAGGAGAGGAAGAGGGAAAGAGAGAGGGGGAAAGAGCGAGAGAGAGAGAGAGAGAGAGAGAGAGAGAGAGAGAGGGGGGGGGCAGACCGAGAGAGGGAAAGAGAGAAAGGGAAAGAGAGACAGAGGGAGAGAAAAAAAAAGAGAGAGAGAGAGTGTTTTATAGAATCAACAACAACAACAGTAATAGAAAATTACACAAAATGTCCTTCAGCTTAATCTTCTCATTCCATTCCCCATTCAAACCTCTAAAGCCCAGAGTTCCAATATCAAAGAATGTGTGAATCAAAGTACCAAGGAAAGCATATCTTTGTAAACCTGGGCTTAAGCTGGGCTATTCTTGTTGGAAATGAAAGAAAAACAAATGTGGCGTATTTCAAAACTCTTTACAAAGAATGGCAAAGGATCATTAAGGCAAAGTATCACGTTTTATAAAGAAAACTCTCACCGCAGTTAGCAGATCTAAGCAATAGTAGAACTTTGAAAGAACGGAACTCCCTTATGTGATATTAGTTCCAAGCTATCATAATGCGATAGTAGTTCTTGTCGGTTGTGCCTCCATGTCTTGCACAACTGAGAAAGTCAACGTTAGACATTCACGGCTTCAGTTTTATTATGCTGTCGTTACGAGACCGTATACTTTACACAGTAAGCTATAGATGAAATATAAAAACCACAGAAAAACTGTGGGGTCGTAGCAAGGCTATATGCAAAGTCAAAATTTGGCAAAAAAAGAAAAAGTTGTTTGTAGCAAAGCCTCGCCTAAGAAATAATACCCAAACGATACAATGAAACGCAAACTGAAAGAGAAGACAGAAAATGGCCGATATTTCGACAACAGCCTTTTTCAAAGAAAAAAAACAACAACATCAACAATTGGAAAATTGAACAGATAAAACAATCGAACAATAAAAGATTTGAATATGATATATATATAGAATCTAAATAGAAAATGTCTACTGGGCTGCACGCTCTTACTTGTAAGACGTGCACAAGAGCGCGTCTGTATTTTCTCTATTCGGTTTTGTAATTAGGCTACAGTCTCCTAGCAAACAGACATTATAATAAGGAGTTAGAATAAATTCAGAACTTTGAAACAGCTTGATAAGTGCCACAACGCATTTCAAATCAACGCCGAAGTTTGCATTTGTTATACCCGTTCTACATACTAAAAGATCTGTATAGTTTTTTTCCTTCAGGAACTTCGGATAGAACAAAGAAGGAACTAAGGTCGCGACAGGCTAGACTAGAGCAAGAGACACCCGATACGACACCAGTTAATAGACTGTCCGCGCATAGACGCAACGTCGGTGAAAGTAACCCAACGCGGAGGAATTTGTCCACTATTTTGGGTCGCGCTTAGTTGCGATTCGGCTGTGAGAGTTACGAAAGTAACTTTGTAACTGCTGTCGATACGGAGCTTCTATTTGTGGACTTTCCACCGGGAAGCAAGCTTTTTTTCACGTTATGAATGGATTTTTATGACTTATTCTTCTTCTTTAAGTGCGAATTTGATGGCCACTTTTTCTGTCCATGACTGATATGTTTCATAAAGCTTCATTTTTCAACATGTGGTGAAAACCCGATTTCGCTGTGGTACTTGGTAGGCAGCTACCTCCCTCTTGTGAAACTGAGGTTATCATCCTCATTGCCAACATCGGTTTCGTCCTCCGCTGTCACTAGCACCTCTCGGTGTCGTCACGTCACGTCCGTCATTTTCCATCAATCATTATCATCGTCATTATTATCGCCATTATCAAAAGTAAATAAAGGTAAACAGAAGCTTGGAGGGAAACAGGCTAATAGGAAAATTAATTAGGGGAAGGTGTTATGTTCAAAAGTGTATAATATGCCCATTTAGAGCTCAGAAAAGCGAAACTGAAAAAAGTTCAAGAAAGACGAGTGACTCGGGGAGCGCTTGAACCCGCGACCTCTGCTAGGGCACCAACCGAGTTACTTTATTTTTCTTTCTGGCAAGATGAGTGATGCTCTAGGAAAAGGTCGCGGGTTCGAACCCCGCCATAGTTACCTGTCTTCCTGCTTTCTTTCACTCCCATTCATCTGAGCACTAAATTAGGTATACAATTCTAAATGCATCACCATTCTTCCATCATCTTAATAAACATAGCTAACTACATCTTCAACATTAACACAACCAAATCTTCTAGATGCTGGAAAGAAATGTGTATTGGACTATCCAGAAACTGTGCTAAGCTCGATTTCATTGATCTTGGACCCTCCCACAGACTAATAAATTAACCAGACTGGAAACACGAGCTTCGGGCTGTGTCGTTTTTTACGGAATTTCCCGACGGGCGGCCGTATAACCGACATGGCCGCCGCTCGGGAAAGTCTGATTCTAGTTCTATCTGCAGGTAGAAATTTCTTTTTATTTGTCAAGATTATTTTGTACATGTATTAATTTCTTGGTGCGGAACCAAACTTCCGCGTTCAGTAGGTGCGTCAACATGGGGTCATTCAAAATTGTAGCTATGCTGAAGCGTCGGACGTTACCGCAAACCTAATGTGGCGGATGGTTCATGACCTTTCGCTGTTTTGTGACGTCACATAATAGTTGGTTTGGGGGGGGGGGGGAAGTCAAATTCCCGGTGAAGCAAAGCAAGAGAGTGCAATAGGTTCATGGTGAAGCCAAGGAAGAGAGTGCTGTATAGAGTGCTATAGGTTCATGGTGAAGCCGTGGAAGAGAGTGCTATATAGAGTGCTATAGGTTCATGGTGAAGCCAAGGAAGAGAATGCTATATAGAGTGCTATAGGTTCATGGGGAAGCCAAGGAAGAGAGTGCTATACAGAGTGCTATAGCTTCATGATGAAGCCAAGGAAGAGGGTGCTATACAGAGTGCTATAGGTTCATGGTGAAGCCAAGGAAGAGAGTGCTATACAGAGTGCTATAGGTTCATGGTGAAGCCAAGGAAGAGGGTGCTATACAGAGTGCTATAGGTTCATGGTGAAGCCAAGGAAGAGAATGCTAGAGGACGAGTTCTAAAATACCACTGCATAGTGGTTTCTTTTTAGTCTCTCTACCAGTTACTTATTACTCGCACAGTTGAATCCAGTCTGGGTATTTTATTAGTCTGTGGACTCTCCCTCTTCCACTTACGCTTTTCATACGTTTGGCTTCTCCCTCTCCCTCCCACCCTCCCCCTGCTGTACGAGAATATGGTCACTAGAACGGTGTATCCACGATAAGACCTTGGTGGTTTAGAGCAGTGGTTCTCAACATGGGCCATGTCTCCCCACTGGGCGGCGATTCCGAGGGACGAAAGCGCAGAAAAATGCGACAAGCGGACGAAACGAAGCGGACATGGTGATCTAGAGGCAGGGTGCTCGCCTCTCATGCCGAAGGTACCGGATTCGAATCCCAGTCGGTGCAGGCATATTGAAAGTCTGGGATTTTTCTCATACCTGATTCTATGGTAGGTAGGATCGAGCACATAGGCTTCTCGGATAAGGACGAAAAATTCGAAGGGCCCGTGTGCACTTTGCGCACGTTAAAGATACCTTGGCTGTTGGACATCGGGAAGAGCAGGCCGTACAAGGCCGCTGCCACGGCAAAAATTCTAAAAAAAATTATCCCTAACACAACAAGAAAAATAAAACAAAAAGAAATGAGCTGCAAATGCCAAGGGCAGCGAAACCTCCTAAAATAATGACCTAAACACAAAGGGGGGAAAGGTCGAAGGGGGCGACAGGGGGCGAGCACGTGATTGCAGGACGATTTTGGGGGGCAAAGACAAGGCAGCCATTGATCTCTTCAACATCACGCGTAGTTGGGTTTTATGAACTGAAAGGGCCAATTTCCTTCAGTGCATTTGATAAAGAATGTTTTCTGTTTTATAATGAACGATCGGCACCTTTAAGTCATTATCAAGGCTTTGAAAACATCATAATTAGTGGGTAGTCTGTTTTCTTGTGAAATATATCTGTTGGGTTTGGGTAGGGATTTTCAGGGGTAGGGGCGGGGAGAAAAATGCGGCGGGGATGAAAGAAAATCTGGAGCCGAAGGGGGCGATTGCCTGAGAAAGGTTGAGAACCACTGGCTTAGAGATTTCATTTCAAGTAGCATTTTGGATGGGCTCTTTCCTTAGAAAAATAATTTTTTATGTAATCCAACACCTCAATTTGCAGAGACAATGAAAATAAAACCAAACTTTTAAAATCTTTATTGAAAACCCTGCCTGCGCTCTTCAGATCCCCCCTTCTCCCTTTCATCCCCAGGGGGCACCCCCCCCCTCCCCTCCCAAGTTTGATAGATGACCCCTAAAATCAGAACTAATTAACCGTAAAAGAAAGAAGAAAGTGCCAGTTGGCGACATCGCCTTTAGAAGTGCGCTCAAGTCCACTGGATGGCCGAAGTGCCAGGATGTCAATGCTAGCCCATCATAAAGAGCATCCCAGGGCCGCCTTGAAACCCAATTATCCACAGCAGAGATACAATAACCGGGGTATGGGGATGGTGCTGGAGCGGGGGGGAGGGTCAGATTCCCAGTGAAGCCAAACAAGAGAGTGCTATATAGAGTGCTACAGGTTCATGGTGAGGTCAATGAAGAGAATGCTATATAGAGTGCTATAGCTTCATGAAGAAGGCAAAGAAGAGAGTGCTATATAGAGTGCTATAGGTTCATGGTGAAGCCAAGGAAGAGAATGCTATATAGAGTGCTATAGGTTCATGGTGAAGCCAAGGAAGAGAATGCTATATAGAGTGCTATAGGTTCATGGTGAAGCCAAGGAAGAGAGTGCTATATAGAATGCTGTAGGTTCATGGTGAAGCCAAGGAAGAGAGTGCTATATAGAGTGCTATAGGTTCATGGTGAAGCCAAGGAAGAGAGGGCTATATAGAGTGCTATAGGTTCACGGTGAAGCCATGGAAGAGAGTGCTATATAGAGTGCTATAGGTTCATGGTGAAGCCATGGAAGATAGTGCTATATAGAGGAAAGCTACGGGCACACTTTCATAACATTCGCGTATTCTTTGTCTTAGCTTGCGAAGTAGAAGACGTCGAAGAAGAATGGCAAGAAACAAAACAACAACAATAACAACAACAAAAAAACAACGAAAAAACAAATAAACAAAACAAAGCAAACAATAACAACAACAAACAAACGCCCCCCCCCCTCTTTCATAAAAAACCAAAACAAAACAGAAGAAACTTAGGAAAAGGCATACAACAAGAAAAGCGAAGTGTAAATGTCAAGGGAAGCGAACCTTCTTAAAGAAAGACCCCAAACAATTGTCTTGGCTTGCCAAACCCACAATAAGATAAGATAAGATAAGATAAGATAAGATAAGATAAATTTTATTCGTCCTTGTACAAGGAAATTTGTTTTGATCATTGAATACATAACAATATAGTTACAGAAGCAGAAAGTATGATACATAGCGCGCACACACACATATATACACACACACTGATAAATTAACTAAATTAACAAAATTAACAGTGCACACAATATGCTTCCCTAACTAAAACACATTGACCTGACACGCAGGACATAATTCAACTGTGCACAGATTACGATCAAGATGACGACATTATTGTAACATCCTAGTTGATGATGGAATAAACGATTTAAAGTAGCGCTCAGTTTTAGTTTTCTTTGACAACAGCCTTAAACTTCTTACAGATCTTATATATTCCTTGTTCAGGGGATGTTGGGGGTCATTTATAATAATATTAGCTTTTTTAATACAAGCACCAGTGTACAGCTCATCAAAATATGGCAGATCACAGATACAAATTTTGGATGCTTTTTTAATTAAATTATTGATCTTATTTTTATCTTTTTGTAAGATGTTTCCTCCCCAACAGACAACTCCATACATCAAAACGCTCTGAATAGCCATGGTGTAAAATATTTTCAGAATGCTTTTGCCGATATCTAATATAAGATTAGCTATATTTATAAATCAGAAGCACATAAAAGGGCTGATTTCATTCAGGATTCTCCCCAAAAAACTTATCCAGGTGCCTGAGCACTTAATCTCGAGCCCCACAGCGCATTCTGTCCTTTCTGAAAGAGGCAAACATCTACAACCTGATTTGAAAAAAACAAAAAACGTTCACAGAAAAAAAATCTTTTTCCGAGCTGCTACACAAAACAACTGCTGAGAATTTGACCAGCATGATAAATTTCTTCGGAATATTTAAGTTTACTTTTGAAATATAAATTGATGAAGATCTAAATGCCAAACAGATATAAAGTGCCCAAAATAGACCGTGGGAGGCGCAAAAGGCAGACGCACTGTAACACCTAAACGCAAAGTCAAACTCAAACGATGGCAGGGTGGCTTTGGGCTTGCGGGAATGATTCGACAACTACGATGACACGTCATTACTGTATATTTAATGGTCGCAGAAAGTTTGATGTGAGGGGCGTAAAACTAGAGTCTTATGTTTACTTCGGAAGTCTGGAAAAAGGAATGCAGGGTTTATTATGGTCATTACAGGTTGATTAGAAGATTAAAGAAAGAGAGAGAGAGAGAGAGAGAGACAGAGAGAGAGAGAGAGAGAGAGAGAGAGAGAGAGAGAGAGAGAGAATGTTATCATAGTTAGAATGAAGGATATAGACAGACAGATAGATAGATAGATAGATAGATAGATAGATAGATAGATAGATAGATAGATAGATAGATAGATAGATAGATAGATAGATAGATAGATAGACTGATGGACGGACGGACGGATGGACGGATCGATGGATGGATGGATAGATAGATTCATAGATAGATAGATACACACACAAGGACAGAGAGATACAGAGAGAGAAAGAGAGACACGGAGAGAGAGAGAGAGAGAGAGAGAGAGAGAGAGAGAGAGAGAGAGAGAGAGAGAGAGAGAGAGAGAGAGAGAGAGAGAGAGAGAGAGAGAGAGAGAGAGAGAGAGACCCGCAGCTGTCGGGGAGCCGTCATACTACACCATATCCACAACCCGTAGAGGATGAATGTCACTGTGAGTGACTCTCCAGCCTCTGGATTCCGCTCTCGTGGCTTGTTAAAGTCGACAAGGCCCAGGCCACTTTTCCTCACAAATATCTGGCACCGACTGTAAGACTAGAGATGCACTCATTCAACTCTGGTTTGCTTCGGCGTCCACCAGCTGATTAAAAGACAGTTTTCAAGCGTTTTGAACTTGCCAAACAGACTTGAAGAGTTCACTGGAAAAAAGGGTTAAGTCACAATGTAGAAATTCTAGGCTATTGGCCCCAGGCCGAAGCGAATATTCCATTGTGCAGTCTACTTCAGTATCTTTGTCAGAAATGGGCTCAGTCCATTAAAATTGTCGTCGAAAAATGACATAGTCTATGAAAGAAAGAGCTCAGCCCAAGTTAAAACGCAGCTTTCCTTGAACACGGATTTCGCACCGCCACCTAGTAGAGAATGCGCAAAAGTCATGAACAAATGCCGCATTTTACAAAGCCAGAGAGGGAAAATACTGAATTTTGTTCATTGTTCAGCTATCGCTGTAGGCCTTGATTGCCGTCACTTATTTTGTAACTATAACTTCAATCGCTGTGGGAAAACTCTGCCTATATTTCCGTTTTTTTTTCTTTAGTCGCAGTAGCGCAAATTCGCACCATTACTTAAAATCATTATACCAAGTATAGGTAGAATGCGCATGACGTCACAGAGTTTTTGTTTTGTACTTCCGCCAAACAAGATGGCCGGTGGATCAGCTGATGAGTGTAACTTCGAGATGTGTCTACGCAGTTAAAATGCCTGCTGGTTGCTTTGCAGTTGACTGTTGTAACAGGGGTGGAAAGGATGTATCCAAGCTGGTCAGATTCCCTACCATCCGTGTAAACAAGAGAAAGGAAGTGAAAGAATTGTCCGAACGTCTCCCATATGCGTATACACACGTGTCATTGTTTACAGTAGTAAACTTTTTTAAAACTCGCCGCCAATTGGTTCGCGACGTCTTAATTGGGTCCGGCCAGACAAGATGGCGGATATGCGCATTCTACCCATACCTTTCATGCTCTGTGCCATGGGCCCCGCCCCCGATCAACACGCAAACTCTGTGCACGATTTTTTTTAGAGGTGCGAAGAAGGGAGTGTCTGATTTTATCGTTTCTAGTATCTTTGAGTACATCATGATGATGGTGATTAAATTTTACGGTATGATCATGATTCTGTATTATATGGGAGATTTAAAGCGACTGTCATTAAACAGAGTTTTGTGATTTTTATGCAGCAAATCTGTGTTTCCATGCTACACTGACAACGTCTTGGCATATTTTAAAGCTGAAGTCGGCGTACACGTACATGGGGGGATCGGTGGTCAAGAGGTAAGGTGCTCGTCTCTCATGCCAAAGATATCGGGTTCGATCCCCGGTCGGTGCAGGCATGTTGGAATTTTGTTTCGGGGGGGAAAAACTTCCTGTCCCCGATCGTGTGATACTACCTATCGAGCACCTAGTCTTGTCGGATAAGGACGAAAAACTCCACGTGTGCACGCTGTGCACGTTAAAGATACCTTGGTGGTTAAAAGTCGTGAATAGCAGGCCGAGCAAGGCCGCTGTCAGGGCAAAATTCTAAAAACAACAACAACAACAACAACTGGTCCCTACCACAACAACACAGGAACAGGAACAAGAAAAATAGAACCAAGAAAAGTGAGGTGTAACCGCCAATGGCCGCGAACCTCGTAAATAAAGACCCAAACATTTACAGGTACCGCATGTATAATGGAATAGCCATGTAGCTTCAGGGTGGATGTGAAGTAAACACAGTTTCTAATCACCATTCACAGAAGTGGTAAATCAAAAACAAACAAGAACGATATAACAAGGATAGGCCAAAATACAACAAAAAAACAACAACCAACAACAACACAAAAAAACAACAACAACAACCATCGTCCAGTATAAACAAACACAGTGAGAGTTTTAGAGATTTACTGCCCGTGCATTTCCGCAACCGTTTTGGCTGATGAAAATAAGGCAGCTGAGAGTGAGTGAGAGTGAGTGAGTGAGTGAGTGAGTGAGTGAGTGAGAGAGAGAGAGAGAGAGAGAGAGAGAGAGAGAGAGAGAGAGAGAGAGAGAGAGAGAGAGAGAGAGAGAGACAGACAGACAGACAGACAGACAGACAGACAGACAGACAGAAATAGAGATAGATAATTAGAGAGAGAGAGAGAGAGAGGAGAGAGAGAATGTAATCGGATGTAGAGTGAAAGACCCAAGAGGAAAGAGAGAGAAAGAAAGAAAGTGGAGGTAGAATGGAGCACACACACACAGAAAGGTGGGGGGGGGGGGCAGAGAAGAAAGACAGAGAAAGAGAGAGAGAGAGAGAGAGATAGAGAGAGAGACAGGCAGACAGACCGACGGAGGGAGACACAGAGAGAAAGAATTTGATATCTCGGCCTCAGGTAATCAGACCACACACGTACACAAACACATACTGGCATATTCTCACAGCAAAATGTTTCAGATTTTTTTCTCTCGAGTCTACAAACGCAGGCTATCTCGCCAATCTCAATGAATAAAGATGAGTCTGAAATGTCATGCGCTCTGTACTAAACAGATCCTGTTATTCCCCATGTAATGCATGTCATTCCTTGTCACATCTATATATATCAAATTTCTGTAAAAACATTATGGACATTCTACACCCTGGAGGATATCTGAACTGAAAAAATATGGCTAGAAAGAGCGTCAGTAGACAAGAAAAAGAATGTGTTAAAAAAAAAAAAGTGAAGCGACCGCTTAATATCATTAGTTTTCTATACATGTATAAAATATAATTGATTTTCTGTTGTTGTAGAAAACATTTTTAGTTCATTTTATTATAATCATCGTTATTGTTTCTGAAATTTCATTCACAATTAAACAAAGGCTAGTTGAACACCTCGCAGGGCCGGACTAGATCAAATTGCTTCCAACTGGGCCCCGAACTATCTATCTGTCTGTCTGTGTTTGTCTACCTGTCTGCCCGTCAGTCCTTCCGTTTATCGGTCTGTCTGTCTGTCGTCCTTCCACATATATCTGTCTGCCTGCTTATCTATCTATCTATCTATCTGTCTATCTGTCTATCTGTCTCTCTGTCTGTCTGTCTGTCTGTCTGTCTGTCTGCCTGCCTGCCTGCCCGCCCGCCTGCCTGCCTGCCTGCCTGCCTGTCTGTCTGTCTGTCTGTCTGTCTGTCTGTCTGTCTGTCTGTCTGTCTGTCTGTCTGTCTGTCTGTCTGTCTGTCTGTCTATCTATCTATCTATCTATCTATCTATCTTTATCAAAAAGAAAGGCCAGGACAAGCTATTGCACCAAGGACAACAATAAAATAACGACAACAAACTACACCAAACACAATAAATCAACTCATCCTCCTCTATTGCCATAATAACCGTCTACACACATAAAATCCTTATGAAACGTTAAAAAGAATGAACGACGGCAAAATTAAGCACTATTTTTTTTTACTGAACATAAAACATCACAGCCATTAATAAACAAAAAAGAACTAAACAACATAACAGAGCAGTGGTTCTCAACGTGGGTGATATCGCCCCCATGAGGCCATTTAGATCGATGGAGGGGGGGGGGGATACGAAAAGAAGGACGACAAATGGGCCGAAACGGTGAAGGGGATGATGGGGAGGGGGGAGCGGGGGCAAAAATTATGAATGACGGACAATTTGGGAGCAAATACAGGGCAGCCTTTAAATTGTTCAAGACCGCTCTTACATGTTTTATAAGGTTGTAAACAGAAAGGGCCTGAATTTTTAAGTTTTTTTTTTTTTTTTGTCAGTGGATTTGATAAAGAATACTTTCTGTTTAATAATGAAAAATCAAAAAGCTTACTGTCATTTAATGAGGCCTTGCAAAAGTTAACACCATAATTTGTCTGTAGTCTGTCTTCTTGTGACATGTATCTGCTAGATTTGGGCAGGAATTTGGTTTGGAAGGGGGGGGGGGGTGCAGGCATGAAAGAGCAACTGGAGCCTGTGTTTAGCTCTTTATTCCTACAAAAATTCACGTTCGATTCTATAGAATTGTGTTTAGCTCTTTATTCCTACAAAAATTCACGTTCGATTCTATAGAACTGTGTTTAGCTCTTTATTCCTACAAAAATTCACGTTCGATTCTATAGAACTGTGTTTAGCTCTTTATTCCTACAAAAATTCACGTTCGATTCTATAGAACTGTGTTTAGCTCTTTATTCCTACAAAAATTCACGTTCGATTCTATAGAACTGTGTTTAGCTCTTTATTCCTACAAAAATTCACGTTCGATTCTACAGAACTGTGTTTAGCTCTTTATTCCTACAAAAATTCACGTTCGATTCTATAGAACTGTGTTTAGCTCTTTATTCCTACAAAAATTCACGTTCGATTCTATAGAACTGTGTTTAGCTCTTTATTCCTACAAAAATTCACGTTCGATTCTATAGAACTGTTTTTAGCTCTTTATTACTACAGAACGTTCGATTCTACAGAACTGTGTTTAGCTCTTTATTCCTACAAAAATTCACGTTCGATTCTATAGAACTGTGTTTAGCTCTTTATTCCTACAAAAATTCACGTTCGATTCTATAGAACTGTGTTTAGCTCTTTATTCCTACAAAAATTCACGTTCGATTCTATAGAACTGTGTTTAGCTCTTTATTCCTACAAAAATTCACGTTCGATTCTATAGAATTGTGTTTAGCTCTTTATTCCTACAAAAATTCACGTTCGATTCTATAGAACTGTGTTTAGCTCTTTATTCCTACAAAAATTCACGTTCGATTCTATAGAATTGTGTTTAGCTCTTTATTCCTACAAAAATTCACGTTCGATTCTATAGAACTGTGTTTAGCTCTTTATTCCTACAAAAATTCACGTTCGATTCTATAGAATTGTGTTTAGCTCTTTATTCCTACAAAAATTCACGTTCGATTCTATAGAACTGTGTTTAGCTCTTTATTCCTACAAAAATTCACGTTCGATTATATAGAATTGTGTTTAGGTCTTTATTCCTACAAAAATTCACGTTCGATTCTATAGAATTGTGTTTAGCTCTTTATTCCTACAAAAATTCACGTTCGATTCTATAGAATTGTGTTTAGCTCTTTATTCCTACAAAAATTCACGTTCGATTCTATAGAATTGTGTTTAGCTCTTTATTCCTACAAAAATTCACGTTCGATTCTATAGAATTGTGTTTAGCTCTTTATTCCTACAAAAATTCACGTTCGATTCTATAGAATTGTGTTTAGCTCTTTATTCCTACAAAAATTCACGTTCGATTCTATAGAATTGTGTTTAGCTCTTTATTCCTACAAAAATTCACGTTCGATTCTATAGAATTGTGTTTAGCTCTTTATTCCTACAAAAATTCACGTTCGATTCTATAGAATTGTGTTTAGCTCTTTATTCCTACAAAAATTCACGTTCGATTCTATAGAATTGTGTTTAGCTCTTTATTCCTACAAAAATTCACGTTCGATTCTATAGAATTGTGTTTAGCTCTTTATTCCTACAAAAATTCACGTTCGATTCTATAGAATTGTGTTTAGCTCTTTATTCCTACAAAAATTCACGTTCGATTCTATAGAATTGTGTTTAGCTCTTTATTCCTACAAAAATTCACGTTCGATTCTATAGAATTGTGTTTAGCTCTTTATTCCTACAAAAATTCACGTTCGATTCTATAGAATTGTGTTTAGCTCTTTATTCCTACAAAATTCACGTTCGATTCTATAGAATTGTGTTTAGCTCTTTATTCCTACAAAAATTCACGTTCGATTCTATAGAATTGTGTTTAGCTCTTTATTCCTACAAAAATTCAAGTTCGATTCTATAGAATTGTGTTTAGCTCTTTATTCCTACAAAAATTCACCTTCGATCCTATAGAATTGTGTTTAGCTCTTTATTCCTACAAAAATTCACCTTCGATCCTATAGAATTGTGTTTAGCTCTTTATTCCTACAAAAATTCACGTTCGATTCTATAGAATTGCGTTTAGCTCTTTATTCCTACAAAAATTCACGTTCGATTCTATAGAACTGCGTTTAGCTCTTTATTCCTACAAAAATTCACGTTCGATTCTATAGAATTGTGTTTAGCTCTTTATTCCTACAAAAATTCACGTTCGATTCTATAGAATTGTGTTTAGCTCTTTATTCCTACAAAAATTCACGTTCGATTCTATAGAATTGTGTTTAGCTCTTTATTCCTACAAAAATTCACGTTCGATTCTATAGAACTGTGTTTAGCTCTTTATTCCTACAAAAATTCACGTTCGATTCTATAGAACTGTGTTTAGCTCTTTATTCCTACAAAAATTCACGTTCGATTCTATAGAATTGTGTTTAGCTCTTTATTCCTACAAAAATTCAAGTTCGATTCTATAGAACTGTGTTTAGCTCTTTATTCCTACAAAAATTCACGTTCGATTCTATAGAATTGTGTTTAGCTCTTTATTCCTACAAAAATTCACGTTCGATTCTATAGAACTGTGTTTAGCTCTTTATTCCTACAAAAATTCACGTTCGATTCTATAGAATTGTGTTTAGCTCTTTATTCCTACAAAAATTCACGTTCGATTCTATAGAATTGTGTTTAGCTCTTTATTCCTACAAAAATTCACGTTCGATTCTATAGAATTGTGTTTAGCTCTTTATTCCTACAAAAATTCACGTTCGATTCTATAGAACTGTGTTTAGCTCTTTATTCAGACAAAAATTCACGTTCGATTCTATAGAATTGTGTTTAGCTCTTTATTCAGACAAAAATTCACGTTCGATTCTATAGAATTGTGTTTAGCTCTTTATTCCTACAAAAATTCACGTTCGATTCTATAGAATTGTGTTTAGCTCTTTATTCCTACAAAAATTCACGTTCGATTCTATAGAACTGTGTTTAGCTCTTTATTCCTACAAAAATTCACGTTCGATTCTATAGAACTGTGTTTAGCTCTTTATTCCTACAAAAATTCACGTTCGATTCTATAGAACTGTGTTTAGCTCTTTATTCCTACAAAAATTCACGTTCGATTCTATAGAATTGTGTTTAGCTCTTTATTCCTACTAAAATTCACGTTCGATTCTATAGAACTGTGTTTAGCTCTTTATTCCTACAAAAATTCACGTTCGATTCTATAGAACTGTGTTTAGCTCTTTATTCCTACAAAAAGTCACGTTCGATTCTATAGAATTGTGTTTAGCTCTTTATTCCTACAAAAAGTCACGTTCGATTCTATAGAATTGTGTTTAGGTCTTTATTCCTACAAAAATTCACGTTCGATTCTATAGAATTGTGTTTAGCTCTTTATTCCTACAAAAATTCACGTTCGATTCTATAGAATTGTGTTTAGCTCTTTATTCCTACAAAAATTCACGTTCGATTCTATAGAATTGTGTTTAGGTCTTTATTCCTACAAAAATTCACGTTCGATTCTATAGAATTGTGTTTAGGTCTTTATTCCTACAAAAATTCACGTTCGATTCTATAGAATTGTGTTTAGCTCTATATTCCTACAAAAATTCACGTTCGATTCTATAGAATTGTGTTTAGCTCTTTATTCCTACAAAAATTCACGTTCGATTCTATAGAATTGTGTTTAGCTCTTTATTCCTACAAAAATTCACGTTCGATTCTATAGAATTGTGTTTAGCTCTTTATTCCTACAAAAATTCACGTTCGATTCTATAAAATTGTGTTTAGCTCTTTATTCCTACAAAAATTCACGTTCGATTCTATAGAATTGTGTTTAGCTCTTTATTCCTACAAAAATTCACGTTCGATTCTATAGAATTGTGTTTAGCTCTTTATTCCTACAAAAATTCACGTTCGATTCTATAAAATTGTGTTTAGCTCTTTATTCCTACAAAAATTCACGTTCGATTCTATAGAATTGTGTTTAGCTCTTTATTCCTACAAAAATTCACGTTCGATTCTATAGAATTGTGTTTAGCTCTTTATTCCTACAAAAATTCACGTTCGATTCTATAGAATTGTGTTTAGCTCTTTATTCCTACAAAAATTCACGTTCGATTCTATAGAATTGTGTTTAGCTCTTTATTCCTACAAAAATTCACGTTCGATTCTATAGAATTGTGTTTAGCTCTTTATTCCTACAAAAATTCACGTTCGATTCTATAGAATTGCGTTTAGCTCTTTATTCGAACAAAAATTCACGTTCCGATTCTATAGAACTGTGTTTAGCTCTTTATTCCTACAAAAATTCACGTTCGATTCTATAGAATTGTGTTTAGCTCTTTATTCCTACAAAAATTCACGTTCGATTCTATAGAATTGTGTTTAGCTCTTTATTCCTACAAAAATTCACGTTCGATTCTATAGAATTGTGTTTAGCTCTTTATTCCTACAAAAATTCACGTTCGATTCTATAGAACTGTGTTTAGCTCTTTATTCCTACAAAAATTCACGTTCGATTCTATAGAATTGTGTTTAGGTCTTTATTCCTACAAAAATTCACGTTCGATTCTATAGAATTGTGTTTAGCTCTTTATTCCTACAAAAATTCACGTTCGATTCTATAGAATTGTGTTTAGCTCTTTATTCCTACAAAAATTCACGTTCGATTCTATAGAACTGTGTTTAGCTCTTTATTCCTACAAAAATTCACGTTCGATTCTATAGAATTGTGTTTAGCTCTTTATTCCTACAAAAATTCACGTTCGATTCTATAGAACTGTGTTTAGCTCTTTATTCCTACAAAAATTCACGTTCGATTCTATAGAATTGTGTTTAGCTCTTTATTCCTACAAAAATTCACGTTCGATTCTATAGAACTGTGTTTAGCTCTTTATTCCTACAAAAATTCACGTTCGATTCTATAGAATTGTGTTTAGCTCTTTATTCCTACAAAAATTCACGTTCGATTCTATAGAACTGTGTTTAGCTCTTTATTCCTACAAAAATTCACGTTCGATTATATAGAATTGTGTTTAGCTCTTTATTCCTACAAAAATTCACGTTCGATTATATAGAATTGTGTTTAGCTCTTTATTCCTACAAAAATTCACGTTCGATTCTATAGAATTGTGTTTAGCTCTTTATTCCTACAAAAATTCACGTTCGATTCTATAGAACTGTGTTTAGCTCTTTATTCCTACAAAAATTCACGTTCGATTCTATAGAATTGTGTTTAGCTCTTTATTCCTACAAAAATTCACGTTCGATTCTATAGAATTGTGTTTAGCTCTTTATTCCTACAAAAATTCACGTTCGATTCTATAGAATTGTGTTTAGCTCTTTATTCCTACAAAAATTCACGTTCGATTCTATAGAATTGTGTTTAGCTCTTTATTCCTACAAAAATTCACGTTCGATTCTATAGAATTGTGTTTAGCTCTTTATTCCTACAAAAATTCACGTTCGATTCTATAGAATTGTGTTTAGCTCTTTATTCCTACAAAAATTCACGTTCGATTCTATAGAATTGTGTTTAGCTCTTTATTCCTACAAAAATTCACGTTCGATTCTATAGAATTGTGTTTAGCTCTTTATTCCTACAAAAATTCACGTTCGATTCTATAGAATTGTGTTTAGCTCTTTATTCCTACAAAAATTCACGTTCGATTCTATAGAATTGTGTTTAGCTCTTTATTCCTACAAAAATTCACGTTCGATTCTATAGAATTGTGTTTAGCTCTTTATTCCTACAAAAATTCACGTTCGATTCTATAGAATTGTGTTTAGCTCTTTATTCCTACAAAAATTCACGTTCGATTCTATAGAATTGTGTTTAGCTCTTTATTCCTACAAAAATTCACGTTCGATTCTATAGAATTGTGTTTAGCTCTTTATTCCTACAAAATTCACGTTCGATTCTATAGAATTGTGTTTAGCTCTTTATTCCTACAAAAATTCACGTTCGATTCTATAGAATTGTGTTTAGCTCTTTATTCCTACAAAAATTCAAGTTCGATTCTATAGAATTGTGTTTAGCTCTTTATTCCTACAAAAATTCACCTTCGATCCTATAGAATTGTGTTTAGCTCTTTATTCCTACAAAAATTCACGTTCGATTCTATAGAATTGTGTTTAGCTCTTTATTCCTACAAAAATTCACGTTCGATTCTATAGAATTGCGTTTAGCTCTTTATTCCTACAAAAATTCACGTTCGATTCTATAGAACTGTGTTTAGCTCTTTATTCCTACAAAAATTCACGTTCGATTCTATAGAATTGTGTTTAGCTCTTTATTCCTACAAAAATTCACGTTCGATTCTATAGAATTGTGTTTAGCTCTTTATTCCTACAAAAATTCACGTTCGATTCTATAGAACTGTGTTTAGCTCTTTATTCCTACAAAAATTCACGTTCGATTCTATAGAACTGTGTTTAGCTCTTTATTCCTACAAAAATTCACGTTCGATTATATAGAATTGTGTTTAGCTCTTTATTCCTACAAAAATTCACGTTCGATTCTATAGAATTGTGTTTAGCTCTTTATTCCTACAAAAATTCACGTTCGATTCTATAGAATTGTGTTTAGCTCTTTATTCCTACAAAAATTCAAGTTCGATTGTATAGAACTGTGTTTAGCTCTTTATTCCTACAAAAATTCACGTTCGATTCTATAGAATTGTGTTTAGCTCTTTATTCCTACAAAAATTCACGTTCGATTCTATAGAACTGTGTTTAGCTCTTTATTCCTACAAAAATTCACGTTCGATTCTATAGAATTGTGTTTAGCTCTTTATTCCTACAAAAATTCACGTTCGATTCTATAGAATTGTGTTTAGCTCTTTATTCCTATAAAAATTCACGTTCGATTCTATAGAATTGTGTTTAGCTCTTTATTCCTACAAAAATTCACGTTCGATTCTATAGAACTGTGTTTAGCTCTTTATTCATACAAAAATTCACGTTCGATTCTATAGAATTGTGTTTAGCTCTTTATTCCTACAAAAATTCACGTTCGATTCTATAGAATTGTGTTTAGCTCTTTATTCCTACAAAAATTCACGTTCGATTCTATAGAATTGTGTTTAGCTCTTTATTCCTACAAAAATTCACGTTCGATTCTATAGAACTGTGTTTAGCTCTTTATTCCTACAAAAATTCACGTTCGATTCTATAGAACTGTGTTTAGCTCTTTATTCCTACAAAAATTCACGTTCGATTCTATAGAACTGTGTTTAGCTCTTTATTCCTACAAAAATTCACGTTCGATTCTATAGAACTGTGTTTAGCTCTTTATTCCTACAAAAATTCACGTTCGATTCTATAGAATTGTGTTTAGCTCTTTATTCCTACAAAAATTCACGTTCGATTCTATAGAACTGTGTTTAGCTCTTTATTCCTACAAAAATTCACGTTCGATTCTATAGAATTGTGTTTAGCTCTTTATTCCTACAAAAATTCACGTTCGATTCTATAGAACTGTGTTTAGCTCTTTATTCCTACAAAAATTCACGTTCGATTCTATAGAATTGTGTTTAGCTCTTTATTCCTACAAAAATTCACGTTCGATTCTATAGAATTGTGTTTAGCTCTTTATTCCTACAAAAATTCACGTTCGATTCTATAGAATTGTGTTTAGCTCTTTATTCCTACAAAAATTCACGTTCGATTCTATAGAATTGTGTTTAGCTCTTTATTCCTACAAAAATTCACGTTCGATTCTATAGAATTGTGTTTAGGTCTTTATTCCTACAAAAAGTCACGTTCGATTCTATAGAATTGTGTTTAGCTCTTTATTCCTACAAAAATTCACGTTCGATTCTATAGAATTGTGTTTAGCTCTTTATTCCTACAAAAATTCACGTTCGATTCTATAGAATTGTGTTTAGGTCTTTATTCCTACAAAAATTCACGTTCGATTCTATAGAATTGTGTTTAGGTCTTTATTCCTACAAAAATTCACGTTCGATTCTATAGAATTGTGTTTAGCTCTATATTCCTACAAAAATTCACGTTCGATTCTATAGAATTGTGTTTAGCTTTTTATTCCTACAAAAATTCACGTTCGATTCTATAAAATTGTGTTTAGCTCTTTATTCCTACAAAAATTCACGTTCGATTCTATAGAATTGTGTTTAGCTCTTTATTCCTACAAAAATTCACGTTCGATTCTATAGAATTGTGTTTAGCTCTTTATTCCTACAAAAATTCACGTTCGATTCTATAGAACTGTGTTTAGCTCTTTATTCCTACAAAAATTCACGTTCGATTCTATAGAATTGTGTTTAGGTCTTTATTCCTACAAAAATTCACGTTCGATTCTATAGAACTGTGTTTAGCTGTTTATTCCTACAAAAATTCACGTTCGATTCTATAGAACTGTGTTTAGCTGTTTATTCCTACAAAAATTCACGTTCGATTCTATAGAATTGTGTTTAGCTCTTTATTCCTACAAAAATTCACGTTCGATTCTATAGAACTGTGTTTAGCTCTTTATTCCTACAAAAATTCACGTTCGATTCTATAGAACTGTGTTTAGCTCTTTATTCCTACAAAAATTCACGTTCGATTCTATAGAACTGTGTTTAGCTCTTTATTCCTACAAAAATTCACGTTCGATTCTATAGAACTGTGTTTAGCTCTTTATTCCTACAAAAATTCACGTTCGATTCTATAGAATTGTGTTTAGCTCTTTATTCCTACAAAAATTCACGTTCGATTCTATAGAATTGTGTTTAGCTCTTTATTCCTACAAAAATTCACGTTCGATTCTATAGAATTGTGTTTAGCTCTTTATTCCTACAAAAATTCACGTTCGATTCTATAGAATTGTGTTTAGCTCTTTATTCCTACAAAAATTCACGTTCGATTCTATAGAATTGTGTTTAGCTCTTTATTCCTACAAAAATTCACGTTCGATTCTATAGAATTGCGTTTAGCTCTTTATTCGAACAAAAATTCACGTTCCGATTCTATAGAACTGTGTTTAGCTCTTTATTCCTACAAAAATTCACGTTCGATTCTATAGAATTGTGTTTAGCTCTTTATTCCTACAAAAATTCACGTTCGATTCTATAGAATTGTGTTTAGCTCTTTATTCCTACAAAAATTCACGTTCGATTCTATAGAATTGTGTTTAGCTCTTTATTCCTACAAAAATTCACGTTCGATTCTATAGAACTGTGTTTAGCTCTTTATTCCTACAAAAATTCACGTTCGATTCTATAGAATTGTGTTTAGGTCTTTATTCCTACAAAAATTCACGTTCGATTCTATAGAACTGTGTTTAGCTGTTTATTCCTACAAAAATTCACGTTCGATTCTATAGAACTGTGTTTAGCTGTTTATTCCTACAAAAATTCACGTTCGATTCTATAGAACTGTGTTTAGCTCTTTATTCCTACAAAAATTCACGTTCGATTCTATAGAATTGTGTTTAGCTCTTTATTCCTACAAAAATTCACGTTCGATTCTATAGAACTGTGTTTAGCTCTTTATTCCTACAAAAATTCACGTTCGATTCTATAGAACTGTGTTTAGCTCTTTATTCCTACAAAAATTCACGTTCGATTCTATAGAACTGTGTTTAGCTCTTTATTCCTACAAAAATTCACGTTCGATTCTATAGAACTGTGTTTAGCTCTTTATTCCTACAAAAATTCACGTTCGATTCTATAGAATTGTGTTTAGCTCTTTATTCCTACAAAAATTCACGTTCGATTCTATAGAACTGTGTTTAGCTCTTTATTCCTACAAAAATTCACGTTCGATTCTATAGAATTGTGTTTAGATCTTTATTCCTACAAAAATTCACGTTCGATTCTATAGAACTGTGTTTAGCTCTTTATTCCTACAAAAATTCACGTTCGATTCTATAGAACTGTGTTTAGCTCTTTATTCCTACAAAAATTCACGTTCGATTCTATAGAATTGTGTTTAGGTCTTTATTCCTACAAAAATTCACGTTCGATTCTATAGAACTGTGTTTAGCTGTTTATTCCTACAAAAATTCACGTTCGATTCTATAGAACTGTGTTTAGCTCTTTATTCCTACAAAAATTCACGTTCGATTCTATAGAACTGTGTTTAGCTCTTTATTCCTACAAAAATTCACGTTCGATTCTATAGAACTGTGTTTAGCTCTTTATTCCTACAAAAATTCACGTTCGATTCTATAGAACTGTGTTTAGCTCTTTATTCCTACAAATATTCACGTTCGATTCTATAGAATTGTGTTTAGGTCTTTATTCCTACAAAAATTCACGTTCGATTCTATAGAATTGTGTTTAGCTCTTTATTCCTACAAAAATTCACGTTCGATTCTATAGAATTGTGTTTAGCTCTTTATTCCTACAAAAATTCACGTTCGATTCTACAGAATTGTGTTTAGCTCTTTATTCCTACAAAAATTCACGTTCGATTCTATAGAATTGTGTTTAGGTCTTTATTCCTACAAAAATTCACGTTCGATTCTATAGAATTGTGTTTAGGTCTTTATTCCTACAAAAATTCACGTTCGATTCTATAGAATTGTGTTTAGCTCTTTATTCCTACAAAAATTCACGTTCGATTCTATAGAATTGTGTTTAGCTCTTTATTCCTACAAAAATTCACGTTCGATTCTATAGAATTGTGTTTAGCTCTTTATTCCTACAAAAATTCACGTTCGATTCTATAGAATTGTGTTTAGCTCTTTATTCCTACAAAAATTCACGTTCGATTCTATAGAATTGTGTTTAGCTCTTTATTCCTACAAAAATTCACGTTCGATTCTATAGAATTGTGTTTAGCTCTTTATTCCTACAAAAATTCACGTTCGATTCTATAGAATTGTGTTTAGCTCTTTATTCCTACAAAAATTCACGTTCGATTCTATAGAATTGTGTTTAGCTCTTTATTCCTACAAAAATTCACGTTCGATTCTATAGAATTGCGTTTAGCTCTTTATTCCTACAAAAATTCACGTTCCGATTCTATAGAACTGTGTTTAGCTCTTTATTCCTACAAAAATTCACGTTCGATTCTATAGAATTGTGTTTAGCTCTTTATTCCTACAAAAATTCACGTTCGATTCTATAGAACTGTGTTTAGCTCTTTATTCCTACAAAAATTCACGTTCGATTCTATAGAATTGTGTTTAGCTCTTTATTCCTACAAAAATTCACGTTCGATTCTATAGAACTGTGTTTAGCTCTTTATTCCTACAAAAATTCACGTTCGATTCTATAGAATTGTGTTTAGGTCTTTATTCCTACAAAAATTCACGTTCGATTCTATAGAATTGTGTTTAGGTCTTTATTCCTACAAAAATTCACGTTCGATTCTATAGAATTGTGTTTAGCTCTTTATTCCTACAAAAATTCACGTTCGATTCTATAGAACTGTGTTTAGCTCTTTATTCCTACAAAAATTCACGTTCGATTCTATAGAATTGTGTTTAGCTCTTTATTCCTACAAAAATTCACGTTCGATTCTATAGAACTGTGTTTAGCTCTTTATTCCTACAAAAATTCACGTTCGATTCTATAGAATTGTGTTTAGATCTTTATTCCTACAAAAATTCACGTTCGATTCTATAGAACTGTGTTTAGCTCTTTATTCCTACAAAAATTCACGTTCGATTCTATAGAATTGTGTTTAGCTCTTTATTCCTACAAAAATTCACGTTCGATTCTATAGAACTGTGTTTAGCTCTTTATTCCTACAAAAATTCACGTTCGATTATATAGAATTGTGTTTAGCTCTTTATTCCTACAAAAATTCACGTTCGATTCTATAGAACTGTGTTTAGCTCTTTATTCCTACAAAAATTCACGTTCGATTCTATAGAATTGTGTTTAGGTCTTTATTCCTACAAAAATTCACGTTCGATTCTATAGAATTGTGTTTAGCTCTTTATCCCTACAAAAATTCACGTTCGATTCTATAGAATTGTGTTTAGCTCTTTATTCCTACAAAAATTCACGTTCGATTCTATAGAATTGTGTTTAGCTCTTTATTCCTACAAAAATTCACGTTCGATTATATAGAATTGTGTTTAGCTCTTTATTCCTACAAAAATTCACGTTCGATTCTATAGAACTGTGTTTAGCTCTTTATTCCTACAAAAATTCACGTTCGATTCTATAGAATTGTGTTTAGGTCTTTATTCCTACAAAAATTCACGTTCGATTCTATAGAATTGTGTTTAGCTCTTTATTCCTACAAAAATTCACGTTCGATTCTATAGAATTGTGTTTAGCTCTTTATTCCTACAAAAATTCACGTTCGATTCTATAGAATTGTGTTTAGCTCTTTATTCCTACAAAAATTCACGTTCGATTCTATAGAATTGTGTTTAGCTCTTTATTCCTACAAAAATTCACGTTCGATTCTATAGAATTGTGTTTAGCTCTTTATTCCTACAAAAATTCACGTTCGATTCTATAGAATTGTGTTTAGCTCTTTATTCCTACAAAAATTCACGTTCGATTCTATAGAATTGCGTTTAGCTCTTTATTCCTACAAAAATTCACGTTCCGATTCTATAGAACTGTGTTTAGCTCTTTATTCCTACAAAAATTCACGTTCGATTCTATAGAATTGTGTTTAGCTCTTTATTCCTACAAAAATTCACGTTCGATTCTATAGAACTGTGTTTAGCTCTTTATTCCTACAAAAATTCACGTTCGATTCTATAGAACTGTGTTTAGCTCTTTATTCCTACAAAAATTCACGTTCGATTCTATAGAATTGTGTTTAGCTCTTTATTCCTACAAAAATTCACGTTCGATTCTATAGAACTGTGTTTAGCTCTTTATTCCTACAAAAATTCACGTTCGATTCTATAGAATTGTGTTTAGGTCTTTATTCCTACAAAAATTCACGTTCGATTCTATAGAATTGTATTTAGCTCTTTATTCCTACAAAAATTCACGTTCGATTCTATAGAATTGTGTTTAGCTCTTTATTCCTACAAAAATTCACGTTCGATTCTATAGAACTGTGTTTAGCTCTTTATTCCTACAAAAATTCACGTTCGATTCTATAGAATTGTGTTTAGCTCTTTATTCCTACAAAAATTCACGTTCGATTCTATAGAACTGTGTTTAGCTCTTTATTCAGACAAAAATTCACGTTCGATTCTATAGAATTGTGTTTAGCTCTTTATTCCTACAAAAATTC
>OZ007569.1:35285742-35335742 GCA_963931925.1 Onchidella celtica
TGTCATTGCAGCCCTGTTACAACTGGAGCAGACATGTCGTCGCCATAGTGCCGGTCGGCAGGTTTCCTTTTCTGGGGAGGTGGGTGGGGGAGGGGGTGGTGGTGATGGTGGTAGTTTTTGTTAATTTTAATTTTGCTGGGGCAGTGGTCTGTTCGGCCTGCTCTTCTCGATTTCCAACTGCCAAGGGGTCTTTAACGTGCGCAAATGTGGACACGGGGCCTCTTAGTTTTTCGTCCTTATCCGAGAAGACTAGGTGCTCGATCCTACTTATCATAGGATCAAGGACAGGAAAATAATATGAGAAAAATACCAAAATTCCGCGCCTGCACCGATTGGGATTTGAACCCGGTACCTTCGGCATGAGACGTGGGCACCTCGCCTCTAGACCACAGTGTCCCTATAACTATATTACCTACGCTTAAATTCGGAGGAATGTTTAAAGTTAGGAACACACTGAATCAAGCCTGTTTCGCGCCGGTTTTGACTCAGTCTTAAACCTCCTTTGAACCAACAAGCGAGACATATGTGTTTCGGTCTCCCTTATTTTTGTATTTATTTGCATTTTGTATTTTGTATACTTCTTTAATCCCATTTATTTTGGGAAATATCCAAAACAGATTTAACTCACTGCGATATGGGCCTAACTATTTGAACTCTTCGTTTTGCTGACAAACACGACCACCCCGATACGTCTACAGTTTCTTATAGATAGAAGCGGGAAACAGTTATTGAAAGAAAGAAACAAAAAATAATATTCCTTGTGGCATGAAGTAACATAAATTTTTGTCATTCTTAACTCGTGGGTGTAATTTTTAATATTCCTTCGATCCGCCATTGACTTCAGAAATAAATGTACCGGTCTACAAGTAAATCAAAATAACAATAACAGCACCCGCTGAGGCTTCAATAATTAATAGATTATTCCATAATGTAAATAGTAATAATGTTGTCCCAGTGGACAATTGCTTAGTCACCATTATTATTCAACAGTTTACTAAGAACTGCCGTGCGTGAGTCTCTGGTACTATCATTCACTGAATACTGAGAATACAATGGACTGGAGCCAGCTCTCTGTGATCGAAACTAGGAGTTTTCAACCTAAATCCCGTGGGAGGGTCGCGAACTGATAAACTGTGCAGTCTCTCTCTCTCTCTCTCTCTCTCTCTCTCTCTCTCTCTCTCTCTCTCTCTCTCTCTCTCTCTCTCTCTCTCTCTCTCTCTCTCTCTCTCTCTCTCTCTCTCTCTCTCTCTCTCTCTCTCTCTCTCTCTCTCTCTCTCTCTCTCTCTCTCTCTCTCTCTCTCTCTCTCTCTCTCTCTCTCTCTCTCTCTCCATGCCTCCCTCTTTCTCTTTGGCAACATATTAACTGGGGCAGTTACTTTCATTCTTTTAGAATTCATTTTTCTTTGTTCCTCACCGGAGCTTTCTGAAACACAATATCTCTTCCTTGTCTTTACTTACTGCTAAGCCTCGCTGCAATCATACAGTTATTCTGACATTCTTTGAAAAAAAAAAAAAAAAACTGGAACAGAGGCCTGAGAGGCATCTGTGCATGTTCAGAATGGTCTGATTAGAATAAATCAATGCAGATTACCTCTAGCCAAAAACAACAACATCATGACCGTCATCATCAATAACAACAACTACAACAACAACTACAGCAACAAACACAACAATATGAGGCTTCTATTTGCGTCCAAAAAGTGCCAAACTGATATCTTCCCAAGATACAGACAATGACATATCAAGCACATTTCCTAGACAACAACATTGCCTGTGCTGAGGCGGAAATCTGTTCAACTCTAAACGTCCATGTTCTGTACAATCGGAAAAACAACGTATAAGCAGAAAATGTGTACAGTGATCAAACTATCGGATTGTAAAATATGATTGTATTTGCACCATTATTTACGGCTAAATGTCTCTAGAAAATCTGTCACGGCTGGCATATTTACTAATTTCTTTTAGTTAATAATTGGCAGAATTCCTCTCTTTTCTTCTTTTTTAAGTAAGCATACCACGCTATTCATCTTTACAAATATATTGAAATCAGCAGAATTTAATACATTCGAAGATTAATCCTCTGTTCACATAATTATTTACACATTTCATTTTATTTGAACTCCATTACATTATTTCCTTGATTCTTCTTCTTCTTTCGTCCACCAATCTAAATCTGCAGATTTGTTCTTTTAAGAAAATCTACGGTTTTCTGTAGTTCTGGCAGAGCACCATAGAGTTTGATGTTCAGGTCGGTGGGTTGGGGCCAATACGTTTCTCGCAGTGCTGAGAAGAGTGTGCAGTTCTGCAATATATGCTCTGTGTTTTGAGGAGACTGGCCGCACTCACATATGGCAGATGTTCCTATTTTAAACTTGGTGAACATATGGTGTAAATATACCGAAACTTTGGTTTGTTTTCCCCTTTCCTTTGCCTTTCATTGTATTGTTTCTGTATTATTTCTCACACGTGGCTTTGCTACATACAGCTTTTGATTTTCGCCATATTTTGTCCTCACACATTTCATGTCAAGCAGTACTCGGATACTCTTGGAAGATCTACACGATAGGCCATTTGCCAGCGTCGAAATTCCACAAGTAAGATCCCTTTTGTATCTATCAGACACGCGTCCGTGAGATGTTTTATCATATTTACGCAGACCTCATATTTTGTGAGAAGTATCGATCACTGAGCTCGACACCTCTCTCCGTACATGGTCAGAAGAAACCCACTCTATGCAGATCTGATTGGATCTGTCGGGTATCAGCGGAAATCTGAACATGTGTGGGAGGCGTGAAGAAGTTGTCAGATAAGTGCAAATGGAAATGCCACCAGATGGCAGTAGTGGATGAATGGGGAACACTGAGGAAGTACGATGGAATTTTGGAGCCTTTTTAGTTTGGCAAGGCCATTGCATTTAGGGGCCATTCATAAAGTAAGTTGGCTCGATTTTGACTATTTTTGTTGGTCCCTTCCCCATTTACACAGTGCCGGATTAATGCATGGGCTTTACGGGCTGCAGTCTAGAGGCCTCCGCCAGCCGAGGGCTTCCAGAGATAAAATGAAATTACAAATGCCTCTTCTATTTTTGTTGTGTTACACTTGCACCCGTCTATGCTCCTCCACTGTTGTTGTTATGTTGTAGAAATTGAATAAACTGTTTTCAAGAGTACGAAATTTGTACTTTTATTAATTATCATTGGAGGCCTCACAGTGTCTGTATCCCAGGGGCCGACAAAATTGTAATGCGTCCCTGCATGTACACTTTTCAAACGCTTGGTCACCCCTCCCCTTTCGAACAAGCCAACAGACATTAGACTGGTGAATTTCATATGTTGTGATTTTTTTTTTTGTCTTTCGGCCATAGTAACAGGTTCTGTAGTAACGAGTAAGCCTAAGATTTTGTTAACTCCGACCAGCTATTTGTCACTCAAAGATGTAATCTTGTACTTTCAAGAATCGTTTAAAAGCTTGTAACCTGTGTATAAGCCAAGTCCGTGCTGCAATAGGAAAAACTTAAAGAAAAAAGTCGGACTGACCATTTGATTCTTACTAATCGATTATGGTCTTGTTTTTAAAGTGTGTGTTTTGTAAAAATGTGAGCCGATCTGGGGAAATCGGACTTAAAGTGGAAGACCAAATTCCTGAGAAAACTCCTCCAAAGGGGCAAAATGTTGCTATGGAAATCGAGATTTTCTTATAATATGAACGACAAGCCATTTTTCTACATTCGGCTAAAATATTTTGCTTGAAAGCATCTTAGAACTATTTAATTTTGATTTTTTAAAGAGTTAGCAAGCCCAGTTCCGCCAGATCCACTCACAAATGATGTTTAGGGTGAAGGTTAGGGTTTAGGATTGGGTTTGACGAGTTGGCCACAATAACACTTTCATTGGCAACATTGTCACAGGAGCGTCTCCGGAATTGGCCACGCCACAAGCTGGTCACACACACACACAAACAAAAATACAAACCCCTTTGCTGTATGGTTACTAAAAAAAACAACAAAAAAAAAAACAACAACTGTAGAAACACCGACAAAGTACCTTGTCAGAATCGAGCGACAAGATTACACGGACCATAGCATCGATACAAAGTCAAGTCTGGATTCCTCAGCCAACACTAGGAACTGACAGAAAATGAAAAGATAACACTCCTGTCCGCGTTCCTCTGCTAGTCTTTTAATCAGATATCGACAGCTGGTGACACCGTCCCAATCGACGGGTTTCAGCTGAATCCACGGCTGTATGCAGGAGATTGTGAGAATTTATTGTGTCAGCCCGGCATGGGAGTGCCAAATTTGCTCATGTCTCTTCAAAATGTCCGTTGGTAAAGTTTCATTTAGGTCACCAAAATGGAGGTGTAGACCAGTGATTTTCAAAAAGTGTGTGTGTGTGGGGGGGGGGGGAGGTGTGCTTGGCTCCCCGGGGGGAATTTCAAATCTATCAGGAGGCGCTTTAGCCAGGGGAGGAATTACAAGGGAATTTCAGTCATAGGAAAAACTCCAAACTAGGAAAGAACGTACTCTTTACACTTTGTACTTATATCAGCTAAAATTAATATACACAACTATAAAGGCGAGTAGTAAAGAAATTTAGTTTCATAAACGCTTCAATAACTGGGAAATGGGAAGGGATTTTAGTCAGAGGAGGAACGCCAAACTAGGAAAGAATGTGGGCTACTCTGCACATTTTGCACTTATATCAACATGAAAATATTAACAAATATAAGGGCAAGCAGTAAAGAAATTTACTTTCATAAATACTTCAACAATTACTATCGTAAAAGTGCAATGGTGAAAATACGTAATTATGACGTGGCAATTCAAAATAGAGGAAGACCTGAGGAAACCTAGAAACCCAAGGGAAGGAATGTAGCTTGGGGCTCTAACAACCACTCACTGTTGGTATGAGGGGTGGACTATACAGTTAAGAGGGACCTCTTGCCCTGGTGCTGCTGAAACAAGTCTGCCTCGTAAGTTGATTCAAAGACAGTTCAAGTCTGTGTCAGAACCGACGCAGAAGAGACTTGACAGTGCAACTGCAAGCTTACCTAATAGAGAATGATCCCTTTGAGTAGTGGAAAACCAAATAAATTCTGCAGGTTTAAAACCGAAAGCACGCTTCTTTTTTCTCTCTTTCCCCCCTTGCCCATATGCCTGATGTTAGGGGACCGTAGATTAATTACGAAGCCATGTAGAGAAAATACTGAGTTGTGTTCCCTGTTCAATTATAGCTTATAATGTAAAATACCACAGTTCTTAACAACAACCTTCCTGTATACCACTGGATTCTCAGAAAATCCATAAGGAAACACTGGTCTATCGTTTGACATTGTAAGAAGCACTGACCTAATTGCGCAAGCATGCCCCTTGCCCGTGTTACGCTGCAATTTTCTGCTGGAAATCAATCTTTTGCGTAAACCACCACTTTTGCCTCTCTAGACATTGGGTTCCCATAGAATAATATGTACTCATTTTGACGACTAGAAATAATATGTGCCCGTTCTATAGATTTCAACAAACGCGCTGATGGGACCCAGGCCAGTGTTGGTAATGGTATCGTTCCACTGTCAATACCAGTAATGCCTTTCTTTTGGCCGGGATGAAAGATTTCTATAGAATGGACTGGGTTAATTCTTACAGAGACAAGTTTTCTGTACAAGTCCAGGGAATGAGGAGCAAATACTGGCTGTTTGCACTGTTGATGTATGTGTCTGGGATGAACGTCAGGCTGAACGGTGGGGGGGGGGGCAATAGTGTTAACTTCAGAGTGTAGTTAGGCTGTCAGATACACTAGATGTACATACTTAAGTTGTTGGAATGTTCCAAGGTACAGGAAGAGAGAGAGAGAGAGAGAGAGAGAGAGAGAGAGAGATAGATAACGAGAGAGAGAGAGAGAGAGAGAGAGAAAAGAGAGAGACACACACAGAGAAGAAGAGAGGGAGAAAGAGAAACAGAGAGAGAGAGAGAGAGGCATACACACATACAGATAGAGAAAGAGAGTGAGAGAGAGAGAAATATTCCAGTCACAATGGACCTTCACCAGGCTTAAAAAACTTAAACAATTAATACGATATAAAAAATAAACAAAGCTACAATGAGCAAGTGAATACCAATCGACTACTAAGTTTTGTCATCCATTCCCTAGGCCCTGCCCTCCGGCCCTGACAGAATGCGCAATGTGTCTACCCAACAGCAGTCAGTACTGACATTTTGCCTCAGATGTCTCGACAAGGGCAGCGAATACACCGGACAGAACGCTGCGCCCTTGTCAGACATAAAACTGGCATTTTGACACCAGTAAAATGCATATTTATCGATATTGAATGACGTTTAGCACAGGATTTCCATTTTACAGTTGGCATGCAACTGACATGTTATGTATTCTGCAATTTATTGCCACTCTAAATCGCCGGGATCTTAAAATTATTCCCATGTTCATCATAACTTGTGGTTTAGAAGGGATATCTGAAACTCCGCTTTCCTCTCCAAGCACACCTACTTCATGGATGGCTTCTGATAGAAGTCTTGCGGACATCAAAGTATGGAAGTACTGTGGTAAATTCCTACATTCCTTGACACCATGTCTAAAAACACGCACAGTTCAATACACCATGAGGTATGAGCCGACCTTCTTCCTTTTCCCCACACACATTCACTCAGTAATGGCAAACGCTTAGGATGAACGTCATATCTAGATAGACGAGACCCCACTACTTGTTGTCTCAAACGTGACGAGTACAAATAAACGTAGGCACCAACATGTTTTTGTGTTTATCACGCTTAGATTGCTCCGCCTAAGAAACCCACAGTATCCATGACGTGTTCTGGTGTCCTAACTGTTGCGCCCCTGACGAGGAGCCATTGTGTTCTCAGGGTAAGAAAGGTTACTATATCACGGTCTATGTTCAAAGATCTGGGAAATTCTAGAAAGCTCGAAAAAAAAATGGACTTTTATACCGAAGACTGCTTTATTCGATGAACAATTCTCGATTCTGACGTGAATAGATGGAGTGGAAAGGACAAGAAAATCCACGAAGATCGGTTACGCCGAAAATCGTGCCATACCTGCAACTGAACTTCTACTTACAAGTTTTTCTTTCTACCATAGCTTGACTTCGCTTCAAGCTTTACCGCGACCCCACAGATGTTCTGTAATTTTTCATAATATTTAATTTTTGTCAGCTCATTAATTGGGGCGTGACTCGAGACAGCAAGCGGAATGGCATCGCAATCAAAGCCCTGTCAAAGGCGCACTGAGTGATGAACATAGACACAAAACTTGACTTGATTCGGTAGGCCACCACCTTAATGAAAGGCGAAGACGAAGGACGGCACGGTATTGCCTACCGCAGGCCGGCAAAGATTCACGTCAATATTATAGGTTTCCGTCTCTTGGATCTATATGCGGAGACAACAACAACAACGACAGGAGTTGACAGTTTAACCAAAGCCTCGGGCCTCTTTTCATTGACGGACGAGCTACGGTCTGAGAATCCATGTTTGGGACTCGCGGACGTTAAGTACCGACATTTTTGTTAAAAGTTCTGCGATCTTTTTTTTTTTTTTTCATTTGTTTCATATTTTCATTTGTTTAATTTTCTATCCTGTTACATTTTTTTTCCTGAAGAAGATTAATATACCCAAAACTTGATTTGTCTTTCCCTTTCCCTTTCGTTTTACAGTACCGTTTCTGTACTATTCCGTACTCGAGGCTTTGCCATGTACAGCTTTTTCTTTTTGCCGCAGTTTGACTTTATACGGAAGTAAGATTTCCAGCGTCAACTCCCCATCATGACGGTATTTATACGGTAATACAGTAAACAAGTACCAAGACCTAACTAGGAGTCGTCTACTGGATCCCATGGTCACCAAGACCTATCTAGGAGTCGTCTACTGGATCCCATGGTCGTGAAAGAACCTTGTAAGGCTTCAGTAATTCAGCGTCGCGAATTTCCTGAGACCCTACAACATCTTCTTGTTCATTGACACGGAATTTCTCAGTACCGGGGGAGAACTGAATGGTAAATGTACGATTGTCTGCCAGGGTAGTGGAAAGTAAATATCAGCCGACCAGTCATAAGGGTTTCCAAACAACCAGACCATCCAACATTGTTGATCACAGCGAGACTTTTGAATTAGCGATTCCTCCGTTTGCTACCCTCCCCCCTTTTACAAAAGAAAGAAAAAAGACTAAAAAAGAGACAGAAAATGTAAGAATATTTTTAATGAAAGAAAAAACCTCAGCAGTGAATAATAGTATGTCTCTCTTAGAAGGATGGGAAAACACCAACCTGTGTCTGTATTGTTATACAAAAATAATGAGTTTCCGGAATAGTCAGGGTCTTCATATAACCTCCAGTTTTCCCCGCTGATTCATTACCGTAGGGCTCCATAAACACACTCTGTTTGTGTGACTCACTGATATTTAAACCAACTAGTTGGCCCCGCTGACGCGGAGAATACACAGTGGATTTTCGTCTAGCAAAAACAATGTGTAAAAAGAGACGAAGAACGGAACTTCCGGTCATACTTTTTGATTCTACTCAACGTAAATGCCCCTTTTTGGTGGCTTAAACACCTGTGAAAAAAAAATAAAAAATGAAAGACTGAATTTGGTTCCAAATGGATGTGGCCATTTAATCCAACGTCAGAAATTGAGACAATACACATTGTTAGAGTTCCATAATTTTTGGTCAGAAATTGAGGCAGTACACATTGTCATAGTTCCGTAATTTTTGGTCACCTGGCCATGAAGATTTAGATGCTTACAGGTTCACCCTCTAGCTCCATTACAGTATGATGATATAATAGTAAACAGCCGACAATACAGAATTCAGCAACTGACAATTCTGGGATACAAAAGACTTCAATTGGGTCCGATCCCCAGGATAGTCCTTATAGACAGCTGTATATTTTTTTACTTGACCATTACCTGGATACATACGTCCTTTCATACTTATATATTTATCTATTTAACTAGCCACTTTGAACTCCTTTACGTATTTACGAACTTACCTATATACGTACCTTTTTTAAATTAGTCTTTCTCTTTTTTCTTTGCTTCTCCAATTTCCTTTAATTATACCAGTGCAATTTAGTGATCTCAAAACCTTGGGTCATGCACGAAATGAATGCATTCCAAATCGCATATTAATCTGAGCCCCCCCCCCCCCCCAAAAATAAAAATAGCAGCCCAAATGTATACCCGTCTGCCTATGCATTTCATACTTCGTCAGCCATGTAAATGGTGAATTTTCAGCAAACATTTGTGTTGTGGGCAGGTTTGATCAAGCTATGGGCCAGTGGTGCACTGCCTTAAATCTGTTTTGCCTCTGTTTTAATGTGAGTGTTTAAATCTTCATTTTAGGAAGTTTCGCTGCCCTTGGCATTCACACCTCACTTTTCTTGTTGTGCCAGGGATTTGTTTTTTTTTTGGTTAGAATTTTGCCCGGGCAGCCGCCTGTTCGGCCTGCTCTTTTCAATTTCCAACTGCCAAGGTGTCTTTAACGTGGGCAACGTGCATACGGGCCCTTCGAATTTTTCGTCTATATCCGAGAAGACTAGGTGCACGATCCTACCTAACGTAGGAACAGGGACAGGAAAATATGAGAAAAAGCCCAAACTTCCAACATGTTTACACCGACCGGGATTCGAAGCCGGTACCTTTGGAATGAGAGGCGGACACCTTGCCTCTAGGCCACCGTGTCCGGTTTTAATGTGAGATGTGGACAGGGGAGTTAAAAGTGACCCCGAGCTCTGCTGAGACTGAAACTCGTCTGTCACACTGATTGATTCAAATGAAGTTCAAGAGTTTAAGTTTGAATTTGGAGAAAGCAAGTCGACACGATTCCGCGGCTACTGTCACATTGTGCCAGCCAGGAAAAGGCAGTACGATAGACAGAATGTAAAAGAAAGACAGAACAGGATGAGGAGCCCCTACCGGAAGCGTCCACCAACCACTCGCAAAGTTCAAGAATTAAAACGGGTGTACAACAGACATGACCCAGGGTGCTACTAGCCCTGGGCAGGAAATAATCCGCTTTACTTAGTCACCATTACACGCGTCACCGCCCATCCAGGGAATATAGAAATTATTATAGCGAAAAAAAAAAAGAAAAACCAACCCACTCCTAAACTCCGATACGCCCTCGGGGGTGAGAAGTGATCTTTACCAATTTATGGTGAGTTTCTTCTCTTTACTGGGGAAATCTATCGCCATCGAGGCGTAAGGTCGACGGGAATTTCTTGCCATTTCATGTGTCCACCAGACAGTTTTACGTAAATTTCGGGAACGGACCTTGAGCACAGATGTCATAAAACAACGTGAGTTTACCAGGAAAGACCAAGCAGTAGAGAGGGTGTGTATGTGACGCTTGGCCCATTTTCTCGAATGATTTAGACGCTGTAAGCTCCGGAAAAACGCAGTACTCGTGATGTGTGTGAGTACTTTTGAGGGTCCTTGAGTTTGAGTTTAAATATTACGGCGCGTCGTCGGCACGATAACGGCCACTTTGCGCCTTTCACGGTCTATTTGGGTACTTAATTTATGTTTGGCATTCAGAGTTTCGCCAATTTCAAATCATACTACTACAGTATTATAATACTGCTGAGGAAAATGAAGGTTTTTTTTTTCTTCTTTTCTTTAGCTGTGGTTACTGAAATAAGGTTGGTGACGCACCGAGTCAAGTGTGTCTGGCGTCTCTTTTGACTCAGTCTGGGAAGTCTGTCTTTCCCTCAGCTGACCTTGTGCGAAACAGGCTTGTATCGGTGTCGCCTGTGGTAATAATAATAATAATAATAATAATAATGGAGATAATTTATATAGCGCCTAATCCAAACAAGTTCGCTCTAGGCACTTTACAGAAAGTCTTGCTCTCTCGATTTGCATCTCTCTCCCTCTCTCTCTTTCATTCTCTCCCCTTCTCTCCATCTCCGAGCAAATTGTATCGCGAAGTTCCGCTTTGCTCCATAGTTCACATCTCACACCAAAACCGAGACAAAACAGAATTGACTCAGTGCTCCACCCGGCCAAATTAGGCCAATGGGATTTCATTTGTATTATTTTAAACTCACAGGCCTCTTCAGTTTCAACATTTGAAGAGCATTTTTCCAGAGCTCGGGTAAGTCAAATTTTGAATCAGTTATAGCCCCCCTTTCAGACAGTTATTCAAAATGAGTGTAAGACACTGTGTAAGTGTTCAGTTAACGCTTGCTTGGTCCCATCACTGTCTCGGGATAAAGACTGGACATAGCAAGTGTTACCTGAACATTAACATGGCGCCTTACACTCAATTTGAATGACCATCTGAAAGGGGGCCATAACTGATGCAAAATTTGACTTACCCGAGTTTTGGAAAAAAAACGCTCTTCAAGACAGTATTCGAAACTCAAGTTCTGAAGAGCCAGCCACACACGGCTAATCATGCCAAATCACTACTAATATAAATAGGTTTTGATTTTAACTTTTCAACTTCTCTTTGTGTATGTGGTGCTTCGGAATTGGGAATACCCGATAGCGATGTTAGGTGCTAATTTCATGGAATTAGTAAGGGGAATGGGGAGAGGGGAGAGTGCTGAGGGCTTTGTGTTCGCAGGATCTCTCTGCCCTTGGCACATGTACCTCTCTTTTTCTGGTTCTTGTTTATGCTGTTGTAGTATTTATATAGTGGTTTTTTTCAAGTTTGCCCGAGAGGCTGGCCGGACTAGTTAGGCCTAGTCTTCTCGAATTCCAACTGCCAAGGTATCTTTAACGTGCTCTACGTGAACACGGGCCATCCGAGTTTTTCATCCTTAGGTGCTCGATCCTACCTACCATAGGAATACGAACGGGGAAATTCCCCCAAATTTCCAACATGCACCGGGAAGCGAACCCGGTACCTTCGGCATGAGAGGTGAACACTTTGCCCCTAGACCAACGTGTCCCGGAAGGTGTTGGGGGAAGGGGACGGAGGGGGGGGGGGTAGGAGAAAATAACCCACTTTATGGATGGCCTCTTAAAAAAAGGCACAACGAACAAGGAAGTAAGAGATTATTCTGAGGCGGCTTATGGACTTGGCCTCAATTGTTTACGATTTCCTGGCCAGCATTATTGTGTGCTCAACAGAAGCACTGTGGGAATGAAAATTGCTCAATTATTATATTGCAAAGCCGTTGCCAGTTGGGATTTGAAAGGAGAGGGACAGGACGAAAATACGTGAGGGCTGAAAAATAAGTTTAAAGAAAGAAAACAAAGGAAGAGATGAAAATGAAAAGACACGTAGGACGAATACGAGGGAAGGAGTTGAATGGTGGACAGAATAGAGAAGAATGGAACAGGTGAATATGAAGGAAAAGACGGAGTTTATGATGATGATGATGATGATGATGATGATGATTATGATGATTATGATGATGATGATGATGATGATGATGATAGCAATATAATAATAATAATAATAATAATAATAATAATAATAATAATAATAATAATAATAATAATAATAATAATAATAGTAATAATATTTATATATTTTGTTTTTTTTTTGGGGTATTTTTGGTTTTGTATACTTCTTCAATCCCATTGCCTTAGTGTCATTGCAGTCCAGTTACAACTGGAGCAGACAGATTCGATTCACGGTCGGTGCAGGCATGTCAGCATTTGGGATTTTTCTCATATTTTCCTGTCTCTGATCATATGGTGGGTAGGATCGATTTCCTAGTCTTCTCGGATAAGATAAGAAAAAAAAAAACGCGAAGGGCCCGTGTGCACGTTGCGCACGTTAAAGATACCTTGGCAGTTGGAAACCGACATGAGCAGGCCGAATAAGGCCGCTGCCCGGGCAAAATAAAAAACAACAACACAACTACTCCCTACCACTCCCCCCCCCCCCGAAAAAAAACAACCCAAGCCGACCGGCGCTGCACTGTGGCGACGACGTATATGCTCTAGTTGTAATTGGGTTGCAATGACACGAAGGCAAATTTCGCAAATGGGATTAAAGAAGTATATAAAATACAATTACAAAAATATATACTCATACCTTCATGCCTAACAAGACATACAAGACTTCACGGAAACATGATCAGTCGGCCATCTTATAACGCAGAAGAGAGAGAGAAAGGAGGGATGGAGGAAGAATAAAACTAAAGTCAACTGCCGGCGAGATAAAAACAAGAAGACAGCTAACTGGATGAAGAAAAACTGAAGTAAAAAGATGTTTATAAGAAAAAAAGACAGACAATGAACGAAGGAAGAAGAAGAGTAGTAAGTGACAGGCCTAAAAAGAAGCTGGCAGAGAACTGGATGAGTCAGAATTGAAGAAGGAAGACGATGCTGGGCGAATGAAGTCAAAATATGACAAACAAAAACAAACAAAAAATGTGTCGAGCCGCAGCAAAGGCTTGAAGTAAAGACAAAATAAGTTTGGTTAATATGCCGAAAGCTTGATTTGTCTTTCCTTTTCCTTTGTGTTTGATTATATCATTTCTGTATTATTTCTTACGCAAGGCTTTGTCACATACAACTCTTTCCTTCTGCCACATTTTAACGTGGCCAAAGAATGTCTGTGAAATAAAAAAAATACTTGTTGATGAATGGGAGACGTCATCATTTCATCTCTTTAGAATGACAAGGTTCCATGCCCACTTTCTGGCTGAATCGAGTTACACACTACACGCTACTTCTACACGCCTTCTCCATTGTGTGTCAAGATATTAAGCAAATTCGGCGTGTAATTTCTAAGTATTACGAAAAAGAAAACAATTCTTTGCTCTATAAGCTATGATCACATAAAACTTCAATCCTCGATTTGTCAAAAGTTAACGGAAGAGAGTTAGAGCCTTGTCATCCTAAGGGGAGGGTTTATTATTTTCGAAATACAACTCCGGTTTTTACACATCTGAGACATTTCATCAAAACACAGGGAAGTTCTCGATTTTCAAGCAATATAATTATTATTTTGGCCTACCGGGTTCAAAATTTCTGGTCACAATTTAATACAAGCATCTCGAGTGAGATCATCAATGCCATGGTGAAAACTGATGTTTGCGAACGTGGAAGGCTGATGGCGCACTGGATCAAGTCTGTTTTGTCTCGGTTTTAATGGGAGATGTAAACTATGGAAGTCTGTACTGCCTCGGTTGTAGTGAGAGATGTACAACTTTGACGTCTGTTTTGTCTCGGTTTTAGTGGGATATGTAAACTATGGAAGTCTGTTTTGCCTCGGTGTTAGTTGAGATGTAACCTATGGAAGTCTGCTTTGCATCGGTGTTTGTGGGAGATGTAAATTATGAAGTCTGTTTTGTCTCGGTTTTAGTGGGAGAAAGACCTCAGCAATGGAGATAGCACTGAACCATTATTGTGGGGCTGGACATGGACTGGTGAGCCGAGTATTATTTTCCGTCAATATGAAGGAAATCACTTATCTGCAAACACTGTTGATAACATCACAAAATATTGTTCTACATATTATAATGCTTTATCTTGGTAAATCTAGACAAAACCGGGGCAAAACAGACTAGACTCAGATCGCTACTATCTTTACTGAGCAAAAACTGTTTTTCTTGCATGGTATGATAATTTTTTTGCATTTGTATTTTGTATACTTCCCATAACCCCATGTGGGAAGTTTGCCTTGGTGTCATTGCAGCCCAGTTACAACTGGAGCAGACGTCGCCGCCACAGTGCAGCGCCGGTCGGCTTTGTGTGTGTGTGTGTATGTGCAGGGTGGGGGGTGGTAGGGATAAGCTTTTATTTAATTTTGCCCTGGCAGCTCCCACTTTGGCTTGCTCGTCTCGATTTCCAACTGCCAAGATATCTTTAACGTGCGCCGCAACCTGCACAAGGGCGCTCCGAGTTTTTCGTCCTTATCCAAGAAGACTAAGTGCTCAGTCCTACCAACCTTAGGACCATTGACAGGAAAATATGAGAAAAATCCCCAAATCCCAACATGCCTGCACCGTTCGGGATTCAAACCCGCTACCTTCGGCATGAGAGGCGAGCACCTTGCCTCTAGACCAGCTTGTCCCTAATGAAAACTTCAGCTATTCAATTCCAGGTGCGTCACTCTAAAACCTTCCCCAAATCGGGAGTAAGTACTTTATGGATGGTCCCAAATTTAGAAAAAAAAGAAGAAAAACCCTTGCAATGGCTCTGTATGGTGCATGACACAACGTTTGAACACCAGAAACAAACCAACAGTAACTCGCCTCTTGGGAAGGAGATGGATGTCCTGCTAAAAGCCTCACCCCCTACCCTAACTCGTTAGAGACAGGCTTCTGTTCTGACTAATCGGGTAGGGGCTTTTAGTTTGTACACTTACAGAGCAAGGGGCACGGGAGACCCAGGGGTAGAGGATAAGAGATCAGAAGCCATGCTCCGCCAGCCCGTAGGGGGGGGGGGGTAGCAGATATTAGCAGCCATTAAAGATGAAGAGCCCTGCTTTACCGTGGAAGATGTGACTGTTCCCTTCAGTGAGACAATGGTGAATGGGGAATCGATAAAGCCATTTTGTGTATGTACCCCTCCCCAGCCCTATTTCGTTCTTTCTCTTTCATTTCTCTCTCCGCTCTCACTTTTTCTCTCTCTCTCTCCCCATCTCTTTCTTTGTCTCTTTTTCTCACTCAGCCTCTCCCTCTCTCTCTCTCGCGGTCTCTCTTTCTCTTTCACTTTCCCTCTCTGTCCTCTTCTCTCCCTACCGCCCTAAGTACCACCAGCAACAACGACAACATTAAAAAAAAAAAGCTACAAACAAACAAACACACACACAAACGAAGTAAGAGGAATTAGATGAAGAAGAAGATAAGAAACAACCACACTAAACAGTTAACAATAGACGGCGACAACACTGAACTTAAAAAAGAAGAGCAGTATCTCCAGCAGCAACAGTAATAGTAAAATCGCCAGTAACAACAGCAATAACGATAACAACTACAACAACACGAAAAACAATCACAACTACAACAACACGAAAAAAATCACAACTACAACAACACGAAAAACAATCACAACTACAACAACACGAAAAACAATCACAAACTGAGAAAGATAACAGGGACGAATAATAAAAATAATAAAAACAGTACCACCAGCAGCAACAACATTAGAACCCCAAGCAACAACAACAACAACAACAACAACAACAACATACAACACACACAAGAAACAACCACAAACTAAGAAATCTGACACGGACAAACCCTTACGGGATGAAACCAGCATAAAACTTCATCCTTTTGCCGTTTGTCGATGAATTGAATATATGCAGACCAAACAACAGAGATGTTCAGCTATGTATCAGCCCTAGGAGTACATTGTGCCTCCATAGCAAACTCAGACCATTCATCAGGGCTACAATTAAACGAGATTTGTTGACCCGTAAGCTCATAATGCCGCCCAGACACGATTTGCTAGTCAGGTCTGAGCCTTCATTAATGATCAAGTAGGATCGATAAAGATTTAGTATTCGTCACTGTCTCCGGCTAGCATCAGGGTTCAGCAAAACATAAATCTATAACAGTAGGTCTCAACCTTTTAGAAATACTACAAAAACCGTAGAAGATTAGCGTCGCAGCCAGGCTTGAAGCAAAGTCAAAATGTCCCCCCAAAAAAGGAAAACGTTGTAATGTAGCAAAGCCCCGGGTAAGAAATTATAAAGAAACGATACAATAAAATGTACAAGGAAAGACAAATCAAGCTTTCGATCCATTTTTTTTTTTTTTTTTCTGGGCTCAGATTGAAATGCGAATTTTAATGCATTCATTTTGTGCATGACTCAGAAATTAGATATTGCTATTAAGTTTGCTCAGATTATTATGAAGTTACTTTTTCTGCAAGTCTAGCAATTGAAAAAGTAGATAAGATTAAATAGGAATTACATTTACAGAAATAGAAATATTCCTAGGTAAGAGAGAGATCAAACCTAGTGGGCTTCTGCCATGTATTCTAGTAGTGTCCTGTACTGAATACTTTGTAGTCGGCTGTTCTCGAACCCTTTAGGTTTTTTCATTATCAGCTGACAGTTTTGTCATTCAGTTACATCCGCTGGTATATAATCATGCAGTTTTCCATGTACATGTGCTTCCAGCAACTAAAAATACTGAATGAATAAGACAAAATATTAATGAATTATAGATTAAATAAAAGATCTGTTAAGATACACCGAAAGTATAGATAATAAATAATAGTGTACTGAATACTTTGTTGTCGGCTGTTCTCGAACCCTTTAGGTTTTTTTTCATTACCAGCTGACGAGTTTGTAATTCAGCAAAAAAAAAAAAAAAAAGGTAAGGGAAAATAGTCCAAGTCTCAACAAATCCTAAACCCCAAACTCTGAACATTCAGAGAAATTAACTGTTTAAACAAAATCGAACTTGGGTACATGATGCAATAATAAAAAAAAATAAAAAATAACGATAATAACTGTCTTTTTCAAAAACTGGCCAAGAAGGAAAACTGCGGTGTATGAATTACTGGTAATGATGCAATGACACAGAGACATCAAACAAGGTGTTTATGTTGTCTAAGCTATCAGTATCGTAATGACAATAGGAGCACCTGTATTTAATCTAACTTTACTTCATGCACTTTGGAATGTAATTGGTTTCGCATTTTTCACCTTTCGTCATTGCCCTTTTTTTTTTTTTTGCTTTTATTTCACTTTCATCCCCCATCTACATTTTCTCAATTAACACTCTGCAAGACACAACTTTTAATATGCCATAGACGATGATCACTTTCTAGATACTGGTGGCTGATTATCCGGTCATATCAAATGACACCAGTCTGATGAAACCCAAGTTGAGTTCGGGGTACCAAAACCTCTCATGGCACGCCAACAATTAAAAATCACTTGTCTGTACAGAATGGCTATTCCATTAAATGCTCCCTATGCTGCCATTCTATTTCGAAGATGTGGAAAACGTTATTCATGGTTCCATATTTCATCTTACTTATACATAATTTGGCTATTAGTATAATGTGATTTATAATATTTATCCTCTTACTTGTACATTCGTTATGGTCTTCTTTAACTATCCCAAAGAGTGCTGTCACTTCGTCCATGTCTAATTTATATCCTGTTTTCATGAAGATCATCTGGCCAATATGATACCAAAATTCTCTGACTTTCTTACAACGATAGAAGAAATGTTCTATATAGTCTCTTTCATTGCAGTATGCACAGTTTTCCGATGATTTTATTCCTATTCGTGTAAGTAGTATGTTGGTGGGATAGATATTATGTATTAATTTGAAGTGAAGAAGCCTAAGTCTACTTTCACGAGATGCATTTTTTGCTATCATAAAATATTTTGTTATATCTATATCCAACTTTCTTTTCCAAAAGCTCACTCCACAAATAGTGCCATCTCTCGTGTTTAAAAACGAATTTCGTATCTGCTTATTAGTTTTGGCAAAGAAAGATTCTACATGTTCAGGCAGCTTACGAGCTCTCTCTATGGCTTCCTTAATCATGTCCTTTGTGACCCTGTTTAGTAATTCCCTCTGGTTTTCTGTAAAGGCATTTGTCATTGCATTATATTCAAACAGTAGTCCTGGATAATTTCCTGTCTTTTCCTGTATTATCTCCCTTCTAATTACCCCTTCCTCATTCCATATGTCATGTACATATCTAACATTTGCTTCAACCCATTTTGGGAAAAAAAGTTTTCTTTTATATTGAAACAGTGTATTATTAAATAAAGGTTGATTTAATAAATCTTGTTTTGAAAGGTTATCCATATCGTATTCTACTACTTTTGTATCCTTGGCCTCTATCCAGGTACTAGCTACGGTTCTCCAGAATAAAGATGCGATAGTATTTATTTTTACCTTACGTTTGATGCTAAAATTACCTTCTACGAAGTATTTGCTCCCTCCCAATTGTGAGAAAAAGTGTTCCGAAGTATTTACACAGCCTTCATTCGTTGTATTACTTTTCGATGTCACCCATTTCATCCACTTCATTAGAAACACTTTCTGCTGATCCTTTAAACTAATCATACCTAAACCCCCTTTAGAGAATTCTTTGCAAATTACAGTTCTTTTTACCTTCTCAAATGCTTTCTTATTTGAATATTTTTTCTGCCAAATGAATTTAAATATCTTAGAATCTATTTCTTGCAATATATTTTGCGGTAAACTCAGGGACTGTATTATATAGCTCAACTGTGACAAAAGAAGGCTCTTTACCACAGTTATTTTACCATAACATGATAAATTACGTCTTTTCCATCTTTGAATGATTTCTTCAATTTTTCTTATCCTTTCATTCCAGTTCTCTTCTATGCATGATATTTCTTGATCAGCATTTAAAAAAATGCCCAGTATTTTCATATTATCTCCTTTCTTAAGCCACGATATTCCCATATCACTAGTTCCCACAATCCTATCACCTATTTCCATCCCTTTGCATTTGTTTTTATTTAATTTCAACCCTGAGAATTCCCCGAATCTTTCGATGTCTCTAAGAGCTTCTTTCAAATCATTAGTATGGTTTACCATCAATGTTACATCATCTGCATATTGGTATAATTTATTATCCAAGGTATTTTTCAATTGTATGCATTTTATATGCGGATTATATCTTACCTTAATGGCCATAATTTCTGCCACTAAAATAAAAAGTAGAGGGCTGACACAACAGCCTTGCCTCACTTCGCGTTCAGTTTTAAACCAGTTTGAGACCCAGCCTCCATTTTTTACACAGCTTTCAGTATTTCGTATCAATGTTTTAATATATTGAATAAAGTTATTGCCAAAATTGAAAGCTTCAAGTGCATATATGATTGCTTTTTTATCAATACTATCGAACGGCTTTTGGAAATCTAGCGAGACTAAGATACCTGCCCCATCTTCCTCCTTCCTGACTAAGGTCATACAATCATCTATAGTACGAATCAAATTTGAGATCGATCTGCCTTTGATAAAACCCACCTGATTATTATGTATAAGTTTCTCCATAACCCTTTGAAGTTTCAGCGCTAACCATTTAGAGAAAATTTTATAATCTGTATTAGTAAGACTCACTGGTCTCCAATTATTTATATTATTTCTCTCTAAGTTGTTTCCCTTATGCAGCAGTGTAATTACGCCCCTTTTTTGCGTTGTTGTAAGCTCTCCCTTCATCACTGAGTCGGACAGACTTTCCCACAACAATGTCTTAAGTCGTCCCCAGAAACACTTATAGAAGGGAGTCGTCAGTCCATCACTTCCAGGTGCTGACTCATTATTAAGTTTAGATAGTGCATATCCAAGTTCTTCTACTGTAATCTTATCTTTCATTATTTCTTTTTCGCTTTCATCTAATACTGGGTATTCAATATTTTCTAAATAGCTATTCAATAATGACTTTATATCGGTTTCTGCACTCTGTTTCTTATACAAGTTTTCAAAAAACTGTCGAATCTGATTCAATATTTCTAATGGTTTTTTGAGGGCGTTATCATTCACTCTTAGTTCGTATAAAGTGTTTGCAATCCCCTTTCTCTTTTCTAATGATAGGAAGTATTTTGTGTTCTTTTCGCCCTCCTCTATCCACTTAACTCTCGATCTTATCTGAGCCCCCCCCCTTGCTTTGTATAAAAGAAATACTTCTAAGTTCTGTTTTAAGATTGTCATTTCTTTTTGTAGGTTTTCATTACTCGGTTCTGCGAGTAACTGCTTATTTATCCTTTCAATATCTAGTTCTAAATCTCGTTCTTTATTTTTCCTGAGCTGTTTCTTTGTTTTCGAATATTGTATGCAGAAAGATTTCATCTCAGTTTTTAAAAGTTCCCATCTAACAGTTGGTTCAAGCTCTAAGTTGTCCCGAATAAAAACGTCAATGAGCATATTCATTTCCAGAATGAAATTATCATCTTCCAGCAGTGAGTTGTTGAATTTCCAGATTGATGGTCCTTTTTTAAATGAAGCAGTACATATTTTTGCTATGACCCCTTTGTGGTCGCTGAGTGTAACAATTTCATGATAAGCATTTTCGATGTGGGCTAATAGGTTGTTATCACAAAATATGTAATCTAACCTTCTAGCTATGAAAGGTGTTTTTCTGGCCCAAGTGTAGTCCTTTTCAGCTCCATGGTAGCAACGCCACGCGTCGAACAAGTCTAGCATGTTAGTCATTTTGTGCAGCTCGAGGATTTCTTTTCGATCATGTGGCTCTCCGGGTACAATATCTAGGTTATTATCCCGAACGATATTAAAGTCTCCACATATTATCTTATTATTAAATAAAGACAGTGTTTGGGTCAGCTGAGATATAAAAGATACTTTTTCTGCTTTCATTACTGGGCCGTATATGTTGAAGATGGAGAATTCTGATCCCCGTATTTTAATATTGATACCTAAAACCCGCGCTGATGAATACACCAGTCTGATTTCTTCGAAACTAAGATTTTTATTGATGAGTATGATTTGGCCTTTACTTCTGTTTGTACCAGCGGAATAGAACATCTCTCCTCCCCATTCTTTCTTCCACTCCTCTCCCTGGTCATCCGTAACATGCGTTTCTTGTAAACATGCGATATCGTACTTTCTGCATTTTAAAAAAATAATTGTACGTTTAATTTTTTTATTTAGGCCTCTGCAGTTCAGAGGCAATACAAGCATGGGGTTTTTTCTGAAAGCGTAGTCCTTTATCGGTCCTTGTCGTTTCCCGGTGGTCACACACACAGGGGAGTTCAAATTAGGTTTCCTTTCCCTGCTGGCTGTGCTCGCAGCCTTCTGTTTCCTCCTCCTCCTGTCTCCTCACTTTTTCATTTGGTGAATCAATTGTGTCGCCGGCTCTTTTGTTCTGTAGGCTGTGTGAGCGTTGTTGTCCTCGACACGACATACTCCGTGAGCGGTTTAACATCATTTGTTTAATGTTTGTTTGTTTACCTGTTCCTCGTTCACCTGTTCTGTCTTTTGTTTTTGGCCTACTGTTGTGTGTTCCCTGGCTAGTTGTATCTGCATAAGTAGGTGAGCGAATACTTGTGTTTGTTGTGTGCTTGTCTGAGTCGTGCTCTGTGTTTGGAATGTCATTGTGTGTCACTGGTATGTTTTCCCCTTTGTCGTTGTCATCGTCAACTGGTGTCCTGTTAGTGTCAATGTTCTTTGGATGTCGTCCTGGTCGGATCTGTTCCCTGTAATAAACCGTCCCTCTCCATATACCTATAGGGATGGACACTTCTAAATTGATTGCAGGGATGTCTGGGTACATAAAACGCCTGCCTGTTTTATACCCAGTCCACCCTCCCTTCTCGTCTCTATAGTGTTCCTCTTTTATTGCTGACCTTAGCACTACCCCTTTGACAGTTAACGCCTTCTCTATCTCGTCGTTACTGACTGATAGAGGTATACCTCCGACGATGATTTTCGTGGTGCTTCGTCCTGTGTCCGAGAAAGCAAAGGGGTTTCTTGCCAATAGTGACACCGATTGTCCCATGAATACAATCCCTTCCGTAAGCAGTTTTTGTCTAGCCCCCGCCCCTTTTACATAAATCCTCCACAATCCCCCAATCTTCTGAACCCCCTCAATGCCTTGAGGACCTGTCGTAGCCTCACAGGCTCTGCACAAGTCTAATCCCTTAATTAAACTACCATCTGGAGGGGCAATGGTTGAGTGCAAGATAAAGCACACCCCGCGCCCAGTTATATCCGCACTATCCCCGCTCACCGTGTTAGAATCCGCCATCTTGCAGAGCTAATTTCGTAAATGAGCCGAGCACGACAAACAGAAGCGCAGAATAGGCAAAAGAGCAGTCTAATGCTTTAGAGAAAGTTCCACATATAATTAAGATCTACTTACCGGAATCCTTCTATGGAAACGATAATACAAAATCCGTCTGCACCTAGATACACTTCCAAATGCACAGAGCTAGTGTATCATCCGGCTTTGACTTCAAAGCCGCCACCGGAAGTCCAAGCTTTCGATCCATTTAGTAGGATTAAAAACCAATATATTAAAATTCTTCCGTGACGAAATATTAGAAAAACCATAGAAAAACTATAGGGTTTCAGCAAGGCTATAGGCAATGTCAAAATTTGGGAAAAGGAAAAGTTGTATGTAGCAAAGCCTCGCGGGGGAGATATTACCCAAACGACACAAATATTGGCCATTTTCTGATTTCTCTTTTAGTTTACGTTTCATTGTATCGTTTGGGTATTATTTCTTACGCGAGGCTTTGCTACATAAAACTTTTTCTTTTTACCAAATTTTGACAAAATTCTTCCGGTAACCAATGGGTTCAAACAGTTTGTAATATTTTCTTGCAAGGATTAGCTAGTCTGGGAGTAAAAAAACAAAGGCAACTATGCAGTTTCACGAAACAAGTAAGGTGCGTTATTCAACAGCCCAGGTTCTTGATAATAATAGTACATTTACGCAGCGTCCGTCTCCATAAAGTGGACTCAAAGTGCTTTACAATGAAATAGTAACAAATACCCCTCTCTCCGTGTCTGTTTCTCTTATTTTGTGCTTACAAATATACTTTCATGATGTACAAAGCACACACGATTTAAGCGAGGTTCGACCAGTCAGTCAGTAGATAGCTTCCTTACGGGACTGACATCCACCCTGAAATCCCAGTATTTCCACCCAGGGGACCCTCCCAAAATTTCCATCCAGGGACCCCCCCCCCCTCCCCAAACCCAAGGGAACTCCCCCGCCCCCCCCACCCCCCCCAACACATTCCCAGTTTAAGAATCACTGATATCCTATAAAAGGCCAAACAAATCCCCTAAATATCAAAATGCTAGTGGGAGTATGGAATGCGGCCTTCAATGACAATACTCTTTGAGCTCTAGATCTATCATGCTATTTTAAAAACATCTACTTCGTCTGGATTTGTCTGTAGATATAAATACACATTTCAGCCAAGTCACATAATATGTGGTGTATCATCTGGCATACCTTAAGAGATATACTCTCGGCGTGCATATTGATACCGGTACCAAAAGCGATATCTTCGTCAGTAGAAGACATATATGTAATAGCAGTCTCAGATCGGCAGCAATTAGAAGTTATCAACGGTCAAAGTTGGCAATAATTGTATTGGGGGGACACCATGGTCTAGAGGCAAGGTGCTCGCCTCTCAAGCCGAAGGTACCGGGTTCAAATCCCGGTCGGTGCAGGCAGTTGGAATTTTAGATTTTTCTAATATTTTCCTGTCCCCGATCCTATGGTAGGTAGTCTTCTCGGATAAGGACGAAAAATTCGGATGGCCCGTGTGCACGTTGCGCACGTTAAAGATACCTTGGCAGTTGCAACTCGAAAAGAGCGGGCCGAACAGGCCGCTGCCCGGGCAAAAGCAAATAAAATTCATCCCTACCACTCCCTCCTCCCCCCCCCCCCCCAAAAAAAACCGCCAACCAGCGGTGCACTGTGGCGACGACGTGACTGCTACAGTTGTAACTGGGCAGCAATGACACAAAGGCAAATTTTCCAAATGGGATTAAAGAAGTATACAAAATACGGAAATACGAAAAATGATATATGTATTAGCCAGTTCGGTCTACCATACTCTTCTAGCTAACAACAACAACAACAACAACAAACAAATGGATTTTCTTCAACTATGAAAGGAAACTTCCTTTTTTTTGCCACTGTTCACACATGAATGCACTTGAGCTAGTCTTTCTAATGGCATAGAGAGGTGTTCTCTTGTTTGGTTTTAATAATAAAATAGCGAAACAAAAACGGAGCGAAATATGTTCTTTTCAGCGTTAAAACCTTCTATCCACTATGTGTGGATTTTCCCATCATGTTTCATTCATCATAATGCCTCTCTCATCTTTCGTGCAAATTATTCTATCCCTTCCATTTGGCAAAATCCAGATTTCCGGGCATTTGTAATATTAGCGATTTCCACCGTTTCCCAGAGCGAAGCTTATGTAATAAAGGAACGCTGTTTGTTGAAAATGGAAGGCGAAGAACGTAAGTAGGGCCACCATCCATAAAATTGTTACGCCCGGAACGGGAATGCCGCCAGCTTACGAAAAGCTTACATGGGTGAAAAGAGAAAAAGGAGGGGTGGGGGGGTGGAGAGGGTACCTGCGTTTTTTATTTAAATGTTTGGGTTTGTTAATCTCTTTTTCAGAAAATTAAGGTTTGTTGGATTATAGACAAAAACGCAATGGAATGGTCAAATAGCCCGTCATGCAAGATGCCGGTTAGAGTTTTGAAAGACCAAGGCCTTATTATGGATATATCCTTCTAATGGTCGTACGCTCGTACAGGGAAGGATTGAGGGCGGGTTGCAAAATCGAGGGTACCTACTTGATGAATGGCTCCTAACAGAATATTCATTGTTGAAAATAGAAATAACGAGAGACACAGAGAGAGAGAGAGAGAGAGAGAGAGAGAGAGAGAGAGAGAGAGAGAGAGAGAGAGAGAGAGAGAGAGAGAGGAGAGAGGGAGAGAGAGAGAGAGAGAGAGAGAGAGAACGAGAGAGAGGGTGAGAGAGAGACCAAGAGAACAAGAGAGAGAGAGAGCAAGAGGGCAAGAGAGAGACAGAGAGCGAGAGAAAGAGAGAGAGAGAGAGCAAGGCAAGAAAGAGAGGGAGAGAGGCAGACTGCGAAAGAGAGAGAGAGAGGGGGTGACAGAGTGACAGACAGAGAGCGAGAGGGAGAAACAAAACAAAACAAAAGAAACAAACAACAACCCACGAAAAAATAAAAACGCAACAACAACATGTACGAGCAACAAAAATAACCACATCACATCAGTAATAACATGATTACCAAACAACGACATCAGTAGCAACAACATAATCAAACAACAACCAACATCAGTGACAGAAAGAAAAAACAACAACAACAAAAAAACACAGCCACAGCAACAACAACAACAACAACAAACAATAAAACAAACTAACAGAGTGACACAAAAACATCAACGCATTATAAAATGCTGTCAAACCAAAACAGTGCACACCAGAGGGTGCAGACTGACAAACGTTAAATGTGAAACTGTTCGACATAAATCCACATTAATTTACCGTGGCATGACTCACTGAACCCTGTCTCCCACAATGTCTGGGTTGTCTTCTGTAAGGATGTCCGACAGTCAACCCTGGCCATCTATCTGTCTGTCTGTCGGTAGGTCTATCTATCTATCTATCTATCTATCTATCTATCTATCTATCTATCTATCTATCTATCTATCTATCTATCTATCTATCTATCTATCTATCTGCACATCTATATATCTATCTATCTATCTATGTATCTATCCGCCCGTCAGTTCCTCTGTCTATCTGTCCATCTATCTATCTGGCTCCAGTCCAGTTGTCTGATTGTTGACTTTATTTCCTACCCTAATAGTGAAAGGTCCAATTGCGCGGCTGGACTTAGAAATGAGTGAGACCGAGGCTCGCACTCACACGGCCGTAACGCAGACAAAATAAAAAAGCACCCCCCCTCCACCTCCAACTCCCCTTGTCTATCACAAATAATGTAGCCGCAATTATTCGCCGCCAGATACGCCGGCCTGTGAACTCTACAACTCCCAACACTAATGAGCTCTATCGAGGCAGAGGTGTGAAGAATGAAATGGTGAGAGCCAGACGGAAGACGGGAGAAAAGCGAAGAGAGAAGAGAAAACGCATTCTGAAAGGATAGACATAGCAATTAGTTGGAGAAACGTTAAAACTTGGGGAGGAAAAAGAGAGAGAGAGAGAGAGAGAGAGAGAGAGAGAGAGAGAGGGGGGGGGAGACAGAGAGAGAGAGAGAGGGGGGGGGGGAGACAGAGAGAGACAGAGAGACAAAGAAACAGAGAGTGAAAGAGATTGACAGACACAGAACGAGAGAGAGAGAGAGACAGACAGACAGACAGTCAGACAGAAGGGCAGACATAGGGGGAGAGTGAGAGAGACTGCGAGAGACAGAGGGGAGAGACATGGCAGAGAGAGAGAGAGGGAGAGAGAGAGAGGAGGGAATGAGGGGGAGTGTGACACAGAAAGAAAGAGAGGAAGAGAGAAAGAAAGAGAGAGAGAAAGAGCGACAGAGAGAGACAGAGACAGACAGACAGAGAGAAGCAGACAGATATAGTGTGTAATTATTTCTTTCCACATGGGATGCCGACAGACAGAAAAGAGATAAACTGGCTCTCAAAAAAATTTATCAGTGAAATGAATGAGCAAATACGAGAGAACAGAACTTTATATCAAGTAAATTGATAGAGAAAAGAGCAAAGAGATTAGAAAACAGAGTCATCTCTTAACAAATGGTTTTGATGATAAAATAACTTAACAAGGTGTTTGCTTTGTATCAAAGTGCGTTGATGGCCATGAATTGAAAGGTTCTTGCTGTGTCAACAGTCCGCAACAGACAGTGATAAAATAATTCAGAGACATTACTCATCATCTCCTTGTTTGAGACTTCTTTTTCTGTTCTTGTTGTTTTGCCCAGTACTGCTTTTTAATCATTATCAGCATTCTGTTGACCAGTCTTAGACCAGTCGTGGTTCTCAACCCTTTTTGTTCTTTTCAGGCAATCGCTTGCCTAGGCTCCAAATATTCTCTCATGTAAAAATACAAAATCTTGCTCCCTTGCCATTTAAGTTTAAGGAAAATATTCTGCTTCGGCTTGGAGTTCTCAAACATTTCATTATTTTGGAAAAGCATCAATAGCTTGTCATGGATATTCACCATTCTACGCCTAGGCGCTCGCCAGCCGATTTCGACTTCACCATCGGCAGACCAAAATCGGGCGAGTGCGCGCCTGAGCTAATAGTTGTACACTGGTAAAATTGGAGGAGCCAGGAGGAGGAGTAAGTGTATAAAATCATACATGGGGGGACAGCAACTGCCAAAAGCGAACGTTCGTACTTAATGGACAACGCCCAATCTGGAATAAGAGAAAGACAAGCGACTCTATCTATGGTTTCATATTACAAATAGTGTGCATTATTCAGCAGCTCGGGTATTTCCACCCTGAATTCCCCAATCCCCTTACACATTTCAGATTAAGAATCACCGAGCTATAAAAGGCCAGACAAATCGGGTAGATATCAAACATGCTAGAGGGAGTATGACATGCGGCCGTCAACGGAAATCCTCTTTGAGTTCCAGCGTGTTCTTTCAAAAACACCTACACAGCCTGGATTTGTCTATAAATACCAGTTTCAGCCGCCACATTATTGGAATTTCACGGGGATGACCAAGATCCAGAAATCAGAATGGCTCTTCATCCAAAAGACTGCAAAACATCAAGATTTTAAATTTCAGCTTGGCCAAGTTCCTATCTATATAATAATAATAATTATTTTAAAAAACAACAACAAAATCTGGATCGATTTTTCGCCAGATCTACCACCGCTCATACAACTCGGATTTGCGTGACATTTTAGAGGCGCTTTCCTTTGGGCTTGCAGCAGGTTCTTTTTGAGATTTGGAGACCTGAAATTGTTGGGAAGTATTTTCATGATTTGTTTTTTTGTCGCGGACTAATCGGCAAATGAAGGACCGAAACAAATGTTTGGCGGGGAATTTTGTCCTCCTTTGCAAAAAAAAAAACAACCTTTGGTCTTGCTGTTTTTATTTTCATTGTGTAGGTTGGTTCTGTACTTCATTCAACGGGAAAAGTTTTTTTTAGAATATTGGAGTCTATAAGTTCTGTATACTTCCAAATCATCATGTACTTTCAGAACTAGTGGAATCATACCAGTGGAATCATCAGGCACCTTAAGATCAGTAGACTGGAAGCTTCTTGAGACACACACAGTCAGATTGTCGCTGTGTGAAAAGGCTTTTTGTATTGGTGGGCCGAAATTATGGAACAACATCAGCGTTGACACCAGGAAAAATGGAAACATCGTCACATTTAAAAATAGGCTCAAAACTGAGTTTGTCAATGTGTGTGAATGGGAGTATGATGAACTGATCTTATATTAATCCTGTTTTTAAATTTATTTCAGCGCCTTAGAGCATATCATTTTTTGTGGATTTGAGTGCTTTACCAGTTAATTATTACATTACAGCACATTACCAATGTCTATTGGTCATTTCTCTTTTTGCCGCCAAAACTGAGATGCAGATCGTCATGCATTTTCCCAGTGCTCTGATCATTTTGAGTGAGAGAAATAAAAAAAAAACAACAACAACAACAAAAAGCTAGGAGAAGCGCAAGTTCTGTGAGTTAAACATCAAACTATTTTTTTTTTTTTTGTTGAGATTAAATAATGATTTAAATACTGTAATTATATATTTTTTTGAAACCATGACTATTAAGAAAATATTATGTAGTGGTTGGAAACGACAGAAATAGTAATAAATTGATAGCCGTAACAATTTTTTTCCTGTCATCACATCAGGTCTTTTGAAATTTAAAAATAAAATGTGAAATGCCCAGTTTTGTTTTTTTGGTCGTCGAGTGAAAAACCCGGCCTTGGAGGGAGTTTCATTCTGCTCGTTACCTCCCTGTCTCAGCAAATTCCTCAGCGTCCGCGAGCTAATTGTTTTACTAAGTTAAATCTTTCAAGGCCAAGGCCTGCCAGATTGGCTGCCCTGCTCGTGCCCTCTCGCGGCCAATTTTCCAGTGGCCGTTTCACAGCCGAGAGGCTAACGGTTTTGCACTGATTTCCACAACTCAAATAGGCCAAATATTTGGACGTTCGATCATTTTCAACCAAAGAGGTACTTGTAGGCATAATTTAAACGCCTTTAAGGCAGTCGTTTTAACAATAAGGAAAGAATTCTATGAATTGTTTTGCTTTTTTACTTTTTAAAATTTAACAAAACATTTGTGATAAAGTATGATGAACACTCAAATGTTGATAAATAGTGAAATTAAATAAACACGCACTGTCATTTTGTTGTGTGTGTTTGCGTGCGAGTGTGTGTGTGCGCGCGCGCGCGCATGTGTGTGTGTGGAGGGGTTTGAAGAGGGGGGGGGGGAGGGATAAAGGTTCCTTAAAAAGAAAACACCATTTGAAATGTTATATTCATGTTTTCTCGTGTTAGTCCAGGACCCAATTATTTTGCGGTGTAATCTATAACTTTACCGTCACTAATTAGTCTTATTGTCTGAGTCAGATCTAAATCTTGACAAGGTTACCGATTCGGCTTCCCCCCCCCCCCGGGGTTGGGGGTAGGGGGGGGGGTTTAGGGGGATGGTAGCCACACCCACCCAGGGTATGATAGCCAGAACGACATACACTATTGGATAGACACCAGAAACGGGAAACTTTTCGTTTGAAATGTACCAAATTCTCCCACACTTTCTCATTTCGCAGCGAACTAGTATGGCTTAAAAAGGAGGTGGTAAAATCAAAAGATGGAAAACTAAGTACATGTACATTAGGTATTTAGAGCCAGTTTTTGATTTAAGTTTGGGCTTAACGGCACGTCGGCACGATAGCGGTCACTTGGCGCCTTTAACGTTTTTTTTTTTCGTTTTCTTATTTTGGGTTAGTTTTCGGCTTTCAGATTGAAAGGAAGAAAGGAAGGAAGGAAGGAAAGAAGGAAGGAAGGAAATAAAGAAAGAATGAGTTTGAGTTTGGAGAAAGCAAATCGACACAATAACGGCCATACTGTGCCATGAAGAAGCAAGACAATTGACAGGAATTAGCAGAATGATACAACAGAAGTTTAAAAAAAACAAACGCCGAGAACAGGAGAAAGAGGAGACAAGAAAGGGTATCCCTGCTGGATTGTCTTTGGGGTACAGAATAAAGCGCCCTAGCGTTTTAACACTTTTATAGTTGTACGTTGATCAAAGACAAAGTTATTGGAATTCGGCGTCCAGCGATCGGATTTCGAGAGTGGCAAATTGAACGGGAGGGGTGACAGGAAAGGTGAGCTAATTTTCCCTGGGTCAGGGGTTCTCAACCTGGGGTAGAGCCGTCTTAACGCATATGGACACACTTGGCAGCTGCCAGAGGCGGGGGGGGGGGGTTAGAAGGCCCCTTGTATCAACTTTTTGAAATGGGGATGTAAGTCCCTGTTGTTGCTTAGCCCAGGGGCCCATCATGATGTTAGGGGACGGCCCTGACCTGGGCAAATTTCGGCTACTTCCAGACGGGGGAGGTGGGGGGAGGGGGTCGAAAAGGGGGGGGGGGCAAATTGGCTGATCTGGATTTGTATGGATATGTACTTGTCTTCATTTTAAAAAAAATTATAGTTTTACAAAAAAATCTGAAAAGTCACCAAAATCATAGGCGAAAAGCAAGGACAAGGGCCTTTTTGATTGATGAGTTCTCACTGACTGATTGTGTTTGGTTCTGGTATACCGGCATCTGCTCATCATTAGTTGTACACAAATGAGTGGAAATGATTGTATTTGACTCTGATACACCGCGGTATTTGTTCATCATTGGTTGTACACAAATGAGTGGAAATGATTATGTTTGGTTCTGTAACACCGCGGCGTCTGTCCATCATCAGTTGTACATAAGTTAGTGAAATACCACTGTTATGTGGTGTTAATGTTTTTATTCTTATTTGAAGTTCAAAAATAAATAATAATCTTTAATAGTTCAAGTACACTTTAAAATATCTCCACTGATGGTTGCTATATTAAGGTAGAAGTGTAAACTCAAACTACTAATCAAAACAGGAGTCAAAATATGGCAAGTTGAAAAAGTTGTATGTTACAAAGCCTCCCGTAAGAAATAATGCAGAAAAGATCCAATCAAACGAGAGGGAAAGTCAAATCAGGCTATCAGTTCAGTAACCTTCGTCAGGAGAAAAAAAAGATGCAACATATTTATTTTTAGTATTACTTCTTACGTGAGGCTTTGCAACTCTTTGCCACTGTGTTAACTTCGCTTCAAGCCTTGCCGAGGCGGCCCCACAGATTTTCTATATAATATTTAAATGAAACAGGGAGAGGGTGGGTAAAGTTACTTTCCAAAAGCGGCCAGGGGGTAAACAGCATGAAATAGGTTGAGAATCCCTGGGCTAGGATTACACAGCTGGTGGTGGAAAGGAGGGAAGGCGGACGGGGCTGTATTTGCGCATGTCAAGGCATAAGGTGGAGTAGACGTGAGACATACTTCACGGGCACTTGAACTGTGGGACAGGCAGATATCGTTGTAAAAAGAGTGCAACATCAATCAGAACAAATAGACAGAGGATTCAAACGATGTATCAGCACACAGAAAAATACATGTAGCCCTACGTCTAAGACGGAGAGGAAATAAATAAGAAATAAATAAGACATATACAGTCTTCTTCCTTCTGCTTTTTTGTTTTTTAAAACACGTTCTGTCTTAATAATACAGTAAAAACAAAATCATTTCTACATCGATCTGGGCAAATGGCCAGAATAGAATCTTCAAGAGATATATCAGCATACACAAAAACGTCCAAGACGGACAGAGATAAATCCAAATAAATTCCTTCTTTCATTTCTCTCTGTGTGTATTAGACAATGTTTCTGTATTGATGAATTTTACGGGTCTTATCTTAAAACAGTAGTTCTCAGCGTCGGCGATATCGTCCCCCGGGGAGCGACTTTGATATCCTAGGGGCGAAAACGATGAAAGAGGGCGATAGGGGATGATTTGGGGGGGGGGGAGGCGGAAACAAGAATTTGGGGGCAAAGGCAGCCTCAGACTTCTTCAACAGCACGCTGTAGATGGGTTTATGAAGCAAAAATGCCCAGTTCTTTTAGTGCACTGATGGGGTCCTTTGGTTTCTCGGCGCCCTCAGCCTAATGCTGTTGGCCCCTTTAGTGTATTGATAAAGAACGCGTTCTGTTTTATGATGAATAATCAACAAGCAAATTGTCATTAATAAAGCTGTGAAAAATTTAACATTATAACTTATGTGTAGTCTGTCTTATTGTGAAATGTTTCTGTTGGGGTTGAGCAGGCATTTTGGGGGGGGGGTGAAGGGAAGAAAGGGGGGATGAAAGCAAGTTTGGAGTCTAAGGGGGCAATTGCCTGCAAAAGGTTGAGAACCATTGTCTAAATGCAATACTCTAAATTTCAGGGCTGAGTAAGTTCATTCATTTGGTATCGTCGTCTTGAAAAGGCATCGGACACGCTACTGCACACACCACCCATGCATTATGTAGGATTTTACATTCCCTCCAGCATGAGAGAAAAAGAGACACAGATAGAACGAGAAAGAGGAAGAAAGAGAGGGGATGACAGAGAGAAAGAAAGACAGAGAGAAGGAGAGAGAGAAAGAACGAGAGGGAAAGAGAGACAGAGACAAAGGGAAAGAGAGAAAGAGAGAAACAGCTAGAGAGAGACAGGGACAGAGACAGAGAGAGAAAAAGAGAGAGAGGGAGAGAGGGGGAAAGACAGTGACAGAGACGGAGAGAGAAAAAGAGGCCCAGAAAGAGAGAGAGAGAGAGAGAGAGAGAGAGAGAGAGAGAGAGAGAGAGAGAGAGAGAGGGACAGAGAGACAGGGGGAGAGTCGGGGACATAGAAAGAAGACATAGAAAGAGACATTGAGAGAGAAAGAGAGAGAAAGAGGGGGGGGGGGGAGAGAGAGACAGCGACGGAGAGACAGAGAGAGAGGGAAAGAGAGAGAGACAGCGATGGAGAGACAGAGACAGAGAGAGAGAGAGCGAGCGAGAGAGAGAGAGAGAGAGAGAGAGCGAGAGAGAGAGAGAGAGAGAGATAGAGAGGAGGTGTTACGCAAAACCGCCCTACAGAAACAAATAAGAAGAAAATGATGCGATCAATTCTTAAACTCGATTGGAAAACTCGAAACAAAAAATTAGAAAAAATTTGCGAAAAGGAATAAATGAAAAAGAATTGGTATTTGTGGTTGGTGTTCTGTGTTAATTTCTAAAACTTGCTCATAGCCGAAAACGGGGCCGATGACAACAAATGTCCGTATTTATCATAATTACGTATTGTCATATTATTATGAGGAGTCAACTTAAACCATCGTCCTTGTGCGAAGATGTTTTCATTAAAAAGCAAGTTCTCAGAGCCGTCAATTTACGAATCACTACCACCAGATTCTTTTTTTCAAACACAAAATCAGTAGAAACTAGAAAAAATGTACGCTGTCTGTACGCAAAAATGTAGCAGAAAACAACCACAACAGCAGCAACAAACAACAACAACACAAAAAACGGTAAACTTGTACCGAAATGGGAATTGACACAGAGACCTTTCCACCATCTTCTCCTGTTGGCTTTTTTTTTCCTTCATTTTTGTTCACATTCTACTACTACGGTTTACGGGTGGCTGATTGGGCTTTTTTCTTGTTCTTTTGCTTTGCTTAAAGGGAATTGAAGAATGGAAACTCTCGAGAGAGCGAGGCTACAGAAACTTTCAGAAACCCCTGTGAAACAAGTGCTCCTGCCTGGGACTTTCTTACACTCTACGAAAGAACACTTGAACATTTTTAACAGCCGTTTCCTCAGCGATGCGCAATTTGTACTCACCGCCTAACTGGAAAATTGTGTTTCAGGTTCTGCCTTTTGTTAAAGTGACATCGCCGTATTTATGCACTGTCTTCAGTTGCGTGTGGAATATTGATTTCGGAGCTTGCCAAGGACAGCAATCTAGCTGGGAGATCTAATTTTCCCCACTATTTCTAGTTCCTAGAAACAGCTTTTTGGATTCTGTTTGGTGCCAGTTTCCAGTGTCGTCCTCCAGACACAAACCTGTGACGTCAGCTCTGAATTTTCTACCAAGTTCATCACTGTATTTTAGTACCGTCTGTCTATGAGCCTAAATATTTATAATTTCTTTAAGATTTAAAACAATTTCTTAGAATAATCTGTTCTTCATGATGTTCTTAGTTTTTTTCCCCTTATCAAAGATACTAGATACAATAACATGAGACAGCTAGCACGTTTAGCATGCACAAGATTTTGTACCGCCACCTAGTGGCGAATGCGAGGAAGTCATGAACAATGCAGTATTTTACAAAGCCAATCGAGAACCAAAAGACCTTCCAGAAACTATCGCCGTAGACCTTGATTGACGTCACTTGTATTGTAATTATAACTTCAATCGCTGAAGGAAAACTCTGACATTCTTTTTAAGTCGCATTGGCACTGTTACAAATCCGCATCATTAATTTATCATTATATTATGAAACAATTCTTGTCATGCAGTGCCTCATGTACCCGGCCCCGATCAGTGCGGGAAGTGTGCACGATTTCTTTGGAGGCGCGAAGAAAGGAGTGTCTCATCTTATCGTATCTAGTATCTTTGCTCTTATGTAGGTCCAACCAACAGAAAGATCGCATCTTGTTAAGATGTGATATCCAGCAAATTTGCCCACTAAACGTCAAACACCACTTCTGGAAGGTTAGAATACCTTGCAAGTTCTACCCTGAACATTTTCAGGTGAAGAAATAATGCGATTCCTGGCAGGGAGAAACGGTAATCAATAACAACTTGGTCACTGGGTATAGATAATCTGCTCTTGTCACGTCATGGGACTGGGCAAAGTCGTCTGAAAATTTTGCAATAACCTTTGGAGAATACTCGTATTTGCATGGCGCATAATTAGTGCAGGACGCGTCCAATTTCTCCTTACTCGCAATCCTTAACAAAATCGAATCCTTCTGATCAGAATGTACGTCTGTATAGGATTATATAAATTACAATCTCTATTTCAGAAAAACACATTTTAAGAGTTTTACTTAATGGGCGCCCAACGGCAGATCCTTCGCTACACACTTTTATACAAAATTATATAAATCCATTTAAGATAAAACATCTTTAAACAGTTTCAAGTAAAGTGCGCCCAACGACAGCTCTTTGGTATGCTTAAACCTTTATGACATTTGCAATGACACGCCATCTTCAAACCTCGCTTTCAACTGTCATACATTTTAAATTTCTACCAAATAAAAATGCGTCTTCACTTCAAAATTTACATATACCTAGTGTCAGTTCAGCGTGCACAAGTGGTTTAACTTTGAGTTCTTTAAACGGCAGGATAACATTTGTTTATGCAAATCTGGAGTTGGAGAAGAGCAGTCTTTAAAAAAAGCTATCTACAATTCTTCGTGTGTGCCAATTTGAATGTCTTCTTCCTTTGGCTAAGATTTCTGATGGCGCCTTTTGGGATAAGACAGTCTAAATTTGGACAGGGAAAAAGTAAATGTCTGAAAACAGCTCAGGATTTTGTAGCGGCCCTAAATGCGATGGAGAACAAGACAGCCCAGGGGTTGAAATGACATGATAAAAAACACGAATCAGGTTTCAATTCAGAAGCCAGAAATGCAACATTAAAAAAAAAAATTAAGCTAGACTTAGCAATGGAATAATTTGTCTTTTGGCTCTGTTTCTTCAATTTAAAAGAAAAATAAATTCCAATACATTTTGAAGATATGAGAAAATGAGTATTGGAATTACCTCTGCAAGAGGAAACGAGAAGGTTATTTCAAGCAAGATTCATGTTGAGGATGTTCATTGATATGGAATGTTTTATTCTGATTCTATACCAAAGAAGGATTTAAAATGAATTTTAAAAAAACATACATAAGTAAAAAAACAAACAAACGAAGCCCGGCAGCAAACAAAAACCCAAATTATGGAAATTGCGTCTATAGAGAAGATCTAGCAGAGTTAAAAAATTTTCTACCTTTTTTTTTTTCCCTCTATGCCGTTAAAGAAATCACGAATGAAATGAGTTTCCAAAAATTCGGAAAGAAAACACAGTTTATTCATTTACTGATCGAGACGCTGATGATGAAGAATGGCGCTAGAGCACTCTAGACAGACCCTTCATTCATAAATGACAAACAGAATAGTCAAGTCTATGCCCGGGCTGTCCTCGGCATTTCGATGATGATCATTTTTAATGATGCACAAGAAAGACCAACCAAACTACCTAAAGATGACAACGGAAGATGAAACTTCTGTACAAAACAAGGGTAGGGAAAAAAACAACAACTAGGAATGCTAGGCTTACAAAACACGGCATGGAAAAGGTACGGCTCAATTTCGAAAACTCTCCTCGCCGAGCATGACATTATAAAGCTGTTCATGTTGTTAGGGGACCGTAGTATTTTACATAGTAAGCACACAACTCAGGATTTTTCTTAGTGAACACAACTCAAAGTCTCTCTATTCGGCTTTGCAATGAGAATACGCCCCTCTAACAACAGCATCAATATGTTCTCACAATTTCATTACTCAAACGCACACTATTGTTATTTTGAAGGAATTTCCATGAAACCCACATGTTTCTAGGTCTTGTTGTTATTTATCTCAGGTTAACTTATCGCAAGATTTGCAACTCGTTTTTATTATAAAGTCAAAACGTGGCTCAAAAGAAATAATCGTATGTAGCAAAGCCTCTCGTAAGAAATAATACAGAACCGATACAATAAACATAGAACGCTTTCTTTGTGCCACATTTTGACTTTACTTCAAGCCTTGCTAGGGACCCAACAAATATTATTTTGGGTTGCAAAGATGGGAACATTAGAAATATTTTTATCAGTAAATTGGAAGAATGAAGCTTAAAGAATGTTTTATATCATTTTTTCTTTCTTCTGAAAATAGAACACTAGAAAGCCTAGGCGCTTACTAGCCACTTTCGATCGGTCGGCATGTGACGTAATGGCTTTGCTTCAATCAGTGAGTATATATATATGTATGTATAGAGAGATCTAACATCGGCCAAATCGCGAAACTAGGTCGCTGGGGTAAACAAGAAATCGAAGAATTGAAATAGACCGCCTTCACTAAAGAGAGTGTGCATATCTGTTCACTGTGGTTTGTTCATATTTTTTTGGCTGATTGAAACTATTTAGAGCCGTTTGTAAGTTCTTACGCCCCGTGGAAACGCACAAACGGGTATTGGTTACCGCAGCGACCTACTTACCGCTCCATGCTAACAGTGGTTTCTCGGAGCCTCCCGTGTCTCGCAGGGCAAAGGGACCAATAATGAAACCTCTCTATACATACATACTCTGGGCTTCAATGAAACCTCCTGCACGGGCCAACTCTTTGAATCTCTCTGAAATTTAAAGTCGTGACGTCACCATCGAACTAGTCGGCGAAGCAAATCGGCTGCTGCGTGCCTAGGCCAAATAAACACGACCATAATATCTTGGTCATGAACAGCAGTGGCAAATCATTCCAGTCATAAAATTCCGGATCGAATGATAAGACATCCCGCATAAGCGGAGATAAATGTCCCCCAAATCGTTCTCGTGGAAATGTAAGACTTTTGCCCACAATTGTCTGCGGCACGTGATGCGCATGGGCAGAATGCCAACAGGTAATGTGAAAATTTTTGTGAGGTGACGTCGCGACTTTCTGCGTTCCTTTTGTTTGGGAGTAAAATGGTGTCCAACACGCTCTATGTGTCTATACAGCAGTGCTTACAAACGAGGCAGGAAACAATGACGTCCAATCGTGCACGTGTCTTTTAAACGCTACGAGCAGAGTAAAAACGTGCGGGGCCTCCTTTTGTTTCTTTAGCCAGAATGTGGAATGTCTCTTGAGTAAACTCTTGTCTAAAGAGATTTACCTCGCTTTTAAGCTGGAAGTCAATAAAATGAGGAGTCATTCATAAAGTAATTAATCTGTACCCGGGAGATGGGGTGGGTGGGGGTATGTATGTGGGGGGGGGGGGTCCCCAGCATATGAAAAACACACATGGAGGGATTTTAAAAAAGGCGGGGGGTGGGGTGGAGGGATGGGGTAAGACCAAGTGTATTGAAATGAATCAGGGTGTGGGGAATTTAAAACCGCCAAAATCCAAAATGGAGAGTATGTATAGATATGGCCTCTAAGATTGACATTCTGTAACCCACAGTTGAATCTGTGGTCGTGACTGCAAATGAAGTTCTGCCGTTAACGGATGTTCAAATCGGGACATTAGAACTTTTGAACTATATGCATAATTATCTTTTCAAAGAACTGCACCTTTTGCACTGAAATCGAGAATTATGTAGCCCACGCATGAGCAGTTGCCCAATCAATTAAGTTTCTAATGGAGTTTGTCACACTTGTTCGCAATCGATCACTTGCACCACTGGTCGAGTTCATTTGCGCGTCACCGCCTCACTCGTTTATTATACGACCAGTATGCCACTGCTCATAATTATGAGCAAGTCTAACCAAATCGGCAGATCAAAGTGTGTTGCAAAAAGCTTTGCAATAGAGCTACTGGACAGTGTAAGTTCCACAGTATAAAGTCCTACTGAATGTGCGAAATGCGATGATCAATCTACAGTATGTCCCAAAAAGTCTAGATCCATGGGCAAAAATGTACATTGTATTAAAAAATTTGTGTGGTAAATCCTCAAATTGACAGACTTCGTGACACGATTGTATACACTGAATACAGGAACTTTCCCAAACATGTGGATCGGAAGGCGTGGCCCAGTCGAATGGTCTCCTAGATCTCCATACATCTTTTTTGTTTAGGGGTCATCGGAAGTCAGAAGTTTGTCGGAATCGGCTCAGAACAATCACTGTACTAAAGGAGGGAATCATCATTTTTGCGACATTAAGAAATATTCAGCGTCCTTGTATTAGTGTCAAAAGCTGGCAAAAAGAAAAGGTCAAACGTAGCAAAGCCTGGCGTAAGAAAGAAAAATGCAGAAACGCTACAATCAAACGTAAAGAAAAAGATCAAAAGCTTGATTTGTCTTTCCTTTTCCTTTGTGTTTTATTTTATCATTTCTGTATTATTTCTGACGCCAGGATTTGTTAGATAGAAATTTTTCTTTTTGCCAGCTTTTGACTTGCCTTCAAATCTTGCTGCGGCCCAGCACAGTTTCTGTGGTTTTTTAAAATTAAAAATATTATTTAGTCAGTCTATAAAATCCATTCATTTAAACTGGAGGGAGAACATAAAAACTGCAGTGAAGAACTCAGTCGTTAATTTGCTTGTAAAATTACATAACCCTACATCGACAGTGTCTTCAGCAGCACAACCCAGTTCTATTGGCAGAAACCGGTGTCTGAATTCTCATTAGACTCAATCAATAACAAGGCTGGACCTGGGGGGAAATTGTTATTTATCACAATAAAACGTCATAGAATTCATCTTTGCCCTGTTCCTTGCCTCACGTGACCGGAGATAATCAATCTGGTGTAGCTTATGTACAGGAGAAACTGACCAGTGCTTAGATGGCTGGGTGGATTTCGTATTGCGGTATCGAATACTGAACTAAGACACGAATGAAACGAAGACATGGATTAAATTCAACAGAAGTAGTCGGTCTTTAATACTTTGGAAAAATCCTATTCATGTAAGAAATTTCGTGACCTCAGTTCTTGTTTTTTCTAACTCCACTTTTTGCACATCAGAGAAATTCGACCTAAAACATTTGAGGCTTCAGTATTATGACAAGGAGTTTAAGTAAATCGAAACTATGAAACAGCTCGATAAGTGCCACAACATATTTTACGCAAGTGTCAAGTGTGCATTTGTTATACCTCTTCTACATGCTAAACGATCTCCAGTGTTTCAGAAAATATAGAACAAAAGAGAACTAAGACCGCCATTTATCTTCAAGGTTTAACTGGTCGAACACGAAACCCTCTTAATGTACCTTAAATACGAGTCCTGTACATACCAACCGGTAACGATTACTCTGCTGGCACATATTTTTTTTAGTCTGGTCAGTCTCTTCCTCTTCATCTCTCTCCCCTCCCCCAACACCCCACCCCAGGCTTTCCCTGCCACTATCTCACCATCTTCACCATGGAGCTGGACGGGGCGTTGAAATGTCTGTCAGGGTCTAAATAATGGCCGGCACACTAAATTATCTCACATAGATATATCTGATATAGAGATCTTCATGTACTCTGCTCTACGAAATTGTCTTCAAGAATACCAGATTTGGTAAAGTTATTGTGGTGAATGGCGAATGTCTTTGTTTAAGCAGGGTGAGGTGTCAAAGAAACAAAAGTTTAGGCTCTCTTCGAAAAGCTACACTCTTCCTCTTCATCTCTCTCTCACTCTCTCTACCTCTGTCTGTCTGTCTCCTCTTCTGTCGATCTCTTTTGTTTCTTCATATTTTCTTGTATTAATCTGTATGTCTGTCTCTTTTGTTTCTCTGTCAATTTGCCACTTTTTGTTCGCTTTATATTTTGTTCTATGAATCTTTCTCCCCCGCTCCTCTGTCTGTTTGTCTCCGTTGGCTGTCTGCTTTTAAAAAAATATTATTTTCTTGTATTACTCTCTCTCCCCCCGTCTCTGTTTGTCTGTCTGTCTGTCTCTCTCTGTCTCCGCTGGCCTGTTCCTCTTCTTTCTTCACTTTTGTTCTGTTTCTCTCTCTCTCTCTCTCTCTCTCTCTCTCTTTCTGTTGGTCCTGTCTCTTTCGTTTCTATTACCATGTTGTTTCCATGCAAGGAAAAGAGGACAGTCACTTTCCCCTACTGATAAACCTCATCTGTGGAGAACCCGGATGAACACTAAGGAAAGTGGACATCACTGCTTGGTGTAAGGTGCACAGGGTCCAGTTGTGCTAGTCAGTATATAAGGTATCACAAACCCGACAACATGATCAGTGTTGACAGGATTACAGTGCTGATTCTAGGAAGTTTCCCCGTATGCCCAGAGAGCTTTCCTGCCTGCGACTTTGTTCCATTCAGTATTTCCAGTAACTGGTAAGGACATTGTAAAATTCACGCTACGGCAAAAGCGGAATTGGGCTGGACATGTGGGAAGGATGAATGACAATAGGTGGACAAAACGCTGCAGCGAATGGCAACCAAGAACAGAAAGAAGAACAAGAGAACGACCAGGAAGAAGATGGCAAGACGACATAAAACAGAGAGAAGGAACATCATGGATGAGGAAAACAGCAGACAGAAAAGAATGGAAATCACCAGAGGGCGCTACATCCTGCAGAGGACGAACAATGCCTAGGTGAAAGAAGAAAGGTAAAGACACAGTGCTCTACCCATCACAGGATTTCTCAACAACATGCGATCCACCATGATGTCGCAAAGTTAGGTTGTCCATAACCATGAAAGCGGAGATGTTTTAACCACCAACACGACATAACCAAACAGCAGTAACAGTTTATCTATACAGTGAAGTTAAAACACCACACTATGCAATTAAGATTTCTATGGATTTTTCAAATCACCACCAACATATTGCCACGCTCCACAGGGCGGAGTGGGGTGGGGGGTGGGGGGTGGGGGTGGGGTGGTAGTGCCTCCACCTTGACAAACACTACCCTATCAGGCAACCGGACAGGTGTATCGGCACAATTACAGATAAGATAAGATTTATAAGGTAAGAATCACTAAGTCTTTTACCTTTCCATAGGAAAATTCACCTTCACAGAGCGTTTAGGAGTACATACATGCTACACACATCTTACGCATAGTTACATAAACATTATCACGACTCAGTAACTCAATAACATGCCTATTACCTGAAGTGACATGATAAAGGACTTCAGTGAAATTTGGTACACATCTAGCTAAAGTGTCTTGTTGAGCGAATTGGGCAGGGCAAAAACAATCTTCTGTATCTATCACAAATCTGTGTGTGTGTGTGTGTGTGTGTGTGTGTGTGAGAGAGAGAGAGAGAGAGAGAGAGAGAGAGAGAGAGAGAGAGAGAGAGAGAGAGAGAGAGAGAGAGAGAGAGAGAGAGAGAGAGAGAGAGAGAGAGAGAGAGAGCTAGAGAGGAGCTTTCTATGAACTCCTTAAAGGAATTTTAATTTTATTAAAGGAGAGGGTTTTTTTTACAATATTTCATTTTTTTTTTAATTTACCCAATAAATGCATTTAAGATAAGGAATGCAGTTTTCATTAAAAAAAAACAACAGTTTTTTCCTCTTCTGTAAATCAGGTCCTCCTTACTTGCACGGTTTCACAATAGGGCCAGCTGTAGAGCAAATCGAGGGGTAGATCTATTTGCCATATTATTGCATGCGACGTTTTGCCGATTCTGATGTTTTGTCATGAAAGTGATTCTCTCACTCCTAATTAATTTCATTATGTATAGTTGTCATTTCAATCGGTTAAAAACTGTTCGAGAAATGCGTTTGTGACATCATATTTTATATTTTTTTGCCGATCAAACTTCAATCCTCATTTTCTCGAAAAGGCAAGAGTGCACATACAACAATATGGTAAATGCCCGAAGAAATTTGTGGAACATCCTGTGGCAGGTGGGCTGATACATTAAATTCTTTGCACTTGCAAACCGATGCAGCTCGATTTTCATTCATGGTAGTATCTATTTCGGTCCCTCACATGAGAATCGCCAGAGCTTAATATGATAAAATCGAATAGCGTCGGGGAATGTCTTAGATACAGACGACTATTGTGCCCACTGGCGAATCCTTCGTTCCAATAGCCACCTTACTGTGTACATAACGCAAATGGAATTCTTCAGCCAAGAGTAACAATGCCTATTGTGGGGAATAGTTTCTGTCAATGAAATACGTCGGTCCATTCACAATTTTGACACGTTCCGCCAATATTTTAATACCGATCATAGGCCCAAAAGCCAAACTGCAGTAAGGTCAAAACCACACATGCTAACGCCCATAGACACACAGTCTTCGGCTGACGGCGCACTGAGACAAATTTGTCTTGCGTCTATTCTGAATCAGCCCTAAAGGTTTCCCTTTCCGCCGACTGACTCAGGACAGTTTCAGAACAGTTTCAACAGCGGAATGCTAGATTTCGTTTCACAGTAAATTTTACAAAAAAAATCAACACAGAAATATTATGACCAGCTGCGCTACATAACTCAAATTGTGATCTAAAGAATAGCTCTTTGTAAAACATCAACACACACAGCTTCCCGGCCCTCAACTGCCACTGTTTTTATTGTTATAAGATAAAATAGATAGATAATCCCTAGTTCACATTTTATAATATGAAATTATGTAGCCTACATATTTGCTGCAGACCAAACATATATTTCAAAATTTACATTATGCATTTCTAATGGCCATGTGGCAAGAACAGTTTTTTGGGGAAACGCAGTCGGAAATTTTCTTGAAGATAATGGGGGCCACTTCAGATAAATAGGTGATTACATTAAAATTTCTTACATGATGAAGAAAAAAAGTCTTTGCGAGACGGTTGAGATAATATGCCATTCCAGAGCAGCTGTATCTCCCTCGATCATCTGGTTCTCCCTAAGAACAGAGGTGTTCTGACAAGGACTGAGAATGGAGTTCTGGTTTTTTTTAGTTTGAATTTGAGTTTAACAGCGCATCGGTTGAAATAACGACAGAGATAACTGCTTCTTAGAGCCATCCACTTTTTTTTTTTTGTGTGTGATTTTTTTGGGGAGGGGGGGGGGGGGGATACTTTTCAGCGTTCAGATTCTAATAAATACGATAAAGTAAAAGTGAAGTTAAAAATCTGACGGGAAAATGCTCATGCTGTAAAATATGCCGATATAAATTTTGTAAATAGGATAAAAACCTGAATCAACTTGTAGATTTCGGCCTATTTCAGGAACGACAGAATGCGCTGCAGGTCCACGCTAGAAAGTAATTCTTTCATGGTCCCCCCTCAAGGGCTACGCCTGTGATTATGCATGTCTAACAAAAGATGCCAGGATTAAACGTGACACATGCCAACTTTAAAAGTAATTTGGCCGCTCATTATTTCAAACTGCCTTTCTGGTACATCTGTGCAGAAGACAAGGTATTTAAATGTAGTAATACTATTGATTATGATTGAAAAATCTGGGTCCGGGAGACGATAGAAGTATCTAGTACATGAAAGTACTAGGAAAGCCATTTGTTGTGAATAGACTCCAAAACAGCTGAACGGATATTTTAGAAATTTGGAATGAACTAAGCGAAATAATTGAAGAGTGTTTTTTCTTTTTTCCAAAACTAGATAAGTCCAATTTTGCAAGAGTTGTGGCCCCTTTCAGATAGTCACTCAAATTTACTGTAAGTCGCTGTGCACGTGTTCAGTTAAAACTTGCTGTGTTTCGTCTTTACCTGAAGATAAAGTTGGGAGATCTCAAGTGTCAAATGAACACACGCGGTGTCTTACACTAATTTTGAACGACTATCTGAAAGGGGGCACAACTCTTGCAAAATTTGACTTACCCAGTTTTGGAAAAGCCATTTTCAATTAAGTCTCAGGACCAGAATAGGCTTTATAAGACCATTAGATGCGAGAGAGGAATTATCCGCAAAATGCCCAAATAACACAGCTCTTAGCAGCTAGTGAGAGGGTTTAGGCGGCATGTTACGACTGGGACATCACGACGCTTGAGTTCGCTGAACAAAATTCTCGGTGCGCACTGAATTTTTGGCATGTAGCTCTTAAGGTGTTGTATTCTAGAGTATTGTTATAAATTTGCAACCTTTTCACAATAGATCTCTTTCAGCTATCATAGAAGATCGTTTGACAAATCAATAAAATAAAAAAAAAGAAGAGAGAGAGAGAGAGAGAGAGAGAGAGAGAGAGAGAGAGAGAGTGAGAGAGAGAAAGAAAGAGACAGAAATATAATAAGAAGAGCAACTTTTTGAGGTTTAAATGAAACAAATCAACACATTTCAAGCACAATAAATGTCAGGGGATCTGACCAAAGGTAAAACATGAAATTCCCGAGAAAAACCTCTCCAAAGGGGGAAACATTTTCTAGGAAAATTGAGATTTGCTTATACATCTATACTATATATATTTTGTGGACTTGAGATTTTTCGTTGCAAAAGGCTTCTGAACCACTCAACACTCAGACTTCAAATTTTATATGGTGCATCAGAATGGATGTAAGAGTGCACAGTTTTTAATAGAAGTCTCAAATCGGTGTTGTTGTTTTTATTGGAAATTTATTGTTTCGCCATCATTTAGATCTATTTCGAGTCATGGTTCGCCATTTTAAGGTTTCGTTATCACTTCCTGCGATGTGTTCACTATCAAACACACTAACCCGTGCGCAAATCATGCTGTTGTACGGGATGTGCAATGTGTCAACTCACAAAGGCAGAGCAGTAAGACTTATTTAAAAACAAACAAACAAAAATAAAATAAACAAATAGGAAGCAGGTCCATAATAACCACCCAGAACTGAAACCAATATTCAAACCGATTTATCCCGGGCAGGGTCGGGGACCTCAGCTAGTTGTAATATAAAAGATTAGCCATTTTTCCGCATTCAGTTCAAATAATTTTATTTTGCTTGAAATGATCAAAGAAATTATTTTGATTTTTAAAAGAGGTATGAAAATTTCACCTTTAGCTCGGTTTTGTCAGATCCACCCACAAATTGTTCCTAAGAGACACGGGTTTGAGTTTGCAGTTTGAGTTTGAGTTTAACGGCGCTTTGGCACGATAACGGTCACTTTGCGCCCCTTCCCCGAGGGACGGGCAGACTGACAATGGGTCCGCTAGTGTCAACAACCCACTGTAGTTGTTCCTGGATAACTCCAATCGCCTAAGAACAAATTTGAGATGAGGGGTCATCTACAAAGTATGCGAGCCCGGAAAGAGGAAGGAGGAAGGTGGGTGGGGGGGGGGGGGGACTTGACCCCAGCGTAAGAAAAGCGTGCATAGGGTTCAGAGGACTGGTTTGGGCTTCTGAAGACTATAGTAGTGAATGTATTAAAAAGACATTTTTTTTCCGTCAAAAAAGTTGCAACATTACACAAATTTCGAATACAGATTTTGTATTTTTGTATTTGTATTTTGTATTTTGTATTTTGTATACTTCTTTAATCCCATTTTGGGAAATTTATCTTAGTGTCATTGAGCCCAGTTACAACTGGAGCAGACACATCGTCGCCACAGTGCAGCGCCGGTCGACGTTTTTTTGGGGGATGGGGGGTGGGGAGAGGGGGAGAGAGATATACATTTTTATCTAATTTTGCCCGGGCAGCAGCCTGTTCGGCCTGCTCTTCTCGATTTCCAACATGCCAAGGTATCTTTAAAGCGCTCAACGTGCACATGGGCCCTCCGAAATTTTCGTCCTTATCCGAGAAGAGTAGGTGCTCGATCCTACCCACCATAGGATCAGGGACAAGAAAATATAAGGAAAAATCCCCCAAATTCCAAAATGCCTGCACCGTCCAGGATTTGAACCCCGTATCTTCGGCATGAAAGGCGAGCACCTTGCCTCTAGACCACCGGTTCCCCATTTGTATCTAATGAAATAGCAGAATGCAACATAGAAGTAATCTTAAAGCGCCAAGAAGGCCTCATCACGGACATCTACCCTTCTAACGGCTGTAAACTAGTAAGGGGATGGGAGGGGTGGTGTGGAGATTTGGGAGGGGAGGGGGCACAGACTAATAAAATACCCAGACTGGATGATCCCATTATGTGACGTCACAAAACAGCGAAAGGTCATGAACCATCCGCCACATTAGGTTTACGCTAACGACCGACGCTTCAGCATAGCTACAATTTTGAATGATACCATTTTGACGCGCCTACTGAACGCGGAAGTTTGGTTCCGCACCAAGAAATTAATACATGTACAACCAATCTTGACAAATAAAAAGAAATTTCTACTGCAGATAGAACTATAATCGGAATTTCCCGAGCGGCGGCCATGTTGGTTATACGGCCGCCGCTCGGGAAATTCCGGAAAAAGCGACACAGCCCGAAGCTCGTGTTTCCAGTCTGGTTAATTTATTAGTCTGTGGGAGGGGGGTGAAACTCAATGTATGAATGAAAAGTGTTAACTGGGAAATGGTGGGGGGGGGGGGGGCAAAGTTTCATTCTTAATCGTGTAAATAAAATACATCAATGCTAAAATTTTAAGGGATGAAGCCCCTGATGGGGGTCGAGAAAGAGGTACTCGCTCTTGTCTGGCCTTTCTTTCTCCTTCTTCTTCTTCTTCTTCTTCTCATACTTCCTAACGCCTACCACTACCAGCCACTGTTGTGAAGACAGACAGGGACAGAGAAATAAAGAAGAAAAGAGGAACAAGGAAGTTCAATAAGAAAAATAAAGGGCCAACAGCATGAGGCTGTGTCGGGGGACACGTTGGTCTAATGGCAAAGTGCTCGCCTCGCATGCCGAAGTTACCAGGTTCGATCCCCGTTCGACGTGCAGGCATGTGGGAAATATTTTTTGGAAAAAAATTCCTTGCCCTTAGGATCGAGCACCTAGTCTTCTCGGATAAAGACGAAAAACTGCCACTGCCAGGGCAAAATTCTCAAAAAAACTAATCCCTACCACAAAAACGCACAGAAACAAGAACAAGAAAAATAAAAAACTAGAAAAGTGAAGTGTAAATGCCAAGGGAAGCGAACCTTCTAAAGTAAAGACCTAAACCCATGAGGCTGGGGCCCCCAAGAAAGAAAGATCTTCCTCCAAGGGAAAGACTGTAAAAAACAGTCCCAAATCCAGCGTTCATACGTTACGGGTGGCCCCTGATCATAGATTGTATTACGACTTGACGGGTGTGATCGCCAAAATCCTCCGCAGGGCTTTTCAATGATTTGTGAGTCGGTATATAATCACCGGTGATTATTGCTATGACTGAAATAGATGGCAAATGAATGATGATAGATGGAAGGGCAGTGACCTATACTTATGCACTAGAGCCAACATCAGTAACATTATTGGGTTGATTTGCCCACGTAGGCAGGTTTTCTTCATTAATAAATAAAGTTAAACAAAGTCTACCCCGATACATAGACAGATACATAGATTGATAGATAGATAGACAGACAGACAGACAGACAGACAGACAGACAGACAGACAGACAGACAGACAGACAGACAGACAGACAGACAGACAGACAGACAGATAGATAGATAGATAGATAGATAGATAGAGCCGCTCTTGTTCAACTTTCGGGAGAGTTGATAGATTTATGATTCTACCATAATCTATAAATTCAGCCACATCGTTTTTGAAAACTACACTGGCTGAATTATTATGACGGAAATAAAACCAGGAAGCAAAAATGTAGGCTCTACTGCTCTGTCCTTAATCACAGTCAATCTTCAGGCTAAATGGCGCCGAGACAGTGCGATGGTAAACCTCGATTTGCAACAAACAGCGACAAAGTGAACTTGGCGTTGTCGATAAAATTAACATCCCCAGTCGGATGAGACCAGTCTCGCTTTAAGAATAAGAGAAAACTGTTCTGAGGGAGGGAGGGAGAGAGAGAGAGAGAGAGGGAGAGAGAGAGAGAAAAACAGAGATAGATGGACGGATTGATAGATGGATGGCAGACAGATAGACATATAAATAGAAAGACAGATAGATAGGTAGATAGATAGATAGATAGATAGATAGATAGATAGATAGATAGATAGATAGATAGATAGATAGATAGATAGATAGATAGATAGATAGATAGATAGAAAGATAGATAGATAGATGGCAGACAGATAGATATATAAATAGAAAGACAGATAGATAGATAGATAGATAGATAGATAGATTGATGGACCAATACATAGATGGACAGATAGATAGATAGATAGATAGATAGATAGATAGATAGATAGACAGATAGCTAGATAGACAGATGGATAGATAGACAGATAGACAGATAGCTAGATAGATAGATAGATCGATAGATAGATAGATAGATAGATAGATACATAGATAGATAGATAGATAGATAGATAGATAGATAGATAGATAGATAGATAGATAGATAGATAGAGCGAAAGGGAGAGAGAGAGGATGAGTAAGGACGGAGACTTCCTTGATTTAGTGGTGTAAAAATAACGTGTGTGAGTGCAGAAATTTGGGCGTGGCACAAGGTGGCAAATTCTATTATGCCGACTGGGACAACCGTCTCCAGTAATGTCATCACTTGAAGCTGTACCCGGAAGTGGAGTGCTTCTCTCTCTCTCTCTCTCTCTCTCTCTCTCTCTCTCTCTCTCTCTCTCTCTCTCTCTCTCTCTCTCTCTCTCTCTCTCCTCTCTCTCTCTCTTCCCCTGTCTCTTTCTTTGTCTCTGTCTCTCTGGTTTTCTTTTCCAGTCCTCCATCCATGCCCTCTTTCTTGCTGACTTTTTACCAACCTGCAGTATCTGTTAAGTCTACGATTAGGCTAGGTAGGCTGAAGCCTAGGGCGTCAAAATCTAGGTTGGGAGGGGGGGGGGAATGGGCTTGCCGCGTCAAGCGAGTGTGCATTTTGTGACACGCGTTGCCTTTTCTTACATATACTGTTATAATGCACTGTAGTTTCTGGAAAATCGTTTGTAATTTTCCTAGCTTATGTCCTTACAAGAAGGAATTG